>BSSO01008165.1:0-10357 GCA_030267885.1 Mesembryanthemum crystallinum | reverse complement strand
CCAAAAATATGAAGTGTAGCCTTGAGTCAAAAACGGCTCAAAAAGTCAAGCGTAACCTTCATTAGTGAACGGAGGGAGTACTATGTATATTATTTCCTTCTTTGTTGCTAAATAGTTGGTACTTCCATACTTATATTTGCTAGGGTAATTTTTTTTGGTGCATATTTGCTAGGTTAATTTAACTAGCAAATTTTTTAATTGCCTCGTATTTATCTCAAAAAAAAATACCCTAATCAATGGAAAAGTAATTGGCTATCTCAATTAGAAAATGGTTACCAAATTTTAGTAAGTCACACGATTGGAATCTTACTATGATACTGGCTACAACATTGCCTCCCCTCCACGCAAACGACCAACTAATAAACTGGAATAAATTCAAGACTCCTAGGGAGCATCTACACAAATTTATTCATGTAATACCTGAGGGCGTGCGTTAGGAAGTGCCTTTTAGGCACGCCCAAGGAGGAAGAAAGTTCCTCCTTACATACACCAAAAAATTAGATAATAAATAAATAAACTGGAATAAATTAGCTAAAAGCAAATAAACTTTCATTTAGAATAAAAACAATATCTTTCTTGAGCTTTTAAACAAGGCAGCCACAATCACTCTTCACAACAACGCTGCAATAACCAGACTGTCAAGCAACTTTCAAGCTGAAAAGCAAAGCACGGGCTTCCTCAAACTCGGGATTCATGTGCCCTTCGTGTTGATAAACTCCCATTGTAACAACCTTGACTTCACTATCATCAAGATGGATTATGCCCCAACCAACCCCTCACTTTATGAGCTTTCGTGCATCAATGTTTGATTTCCAAATTCCAACCAATGGAAGTTTCTCCTTAACATTATTGTCTCGACCGAGAAGGTTGCAAGTAAGGCTTTCATGGTTGGTTAACCGTTCGGTTACCATATATTTCGATTTAGCATTTTAATGAATCATAATCATATCAAAAAAAGTCGGTTAACCGGTGAGTCGGTTAACCGAATTTTACAGTACGGCTACTTGGTTAACCGACCCATTGACACATCACATTGAACTTGAATTTCACAATATTTAATATCTAAACTTGAGAGCATAAATTTAAAGTTAATCAAAATTACAGCATTCCCTAATGCCTTGAGATCTATTGAGACTTCCAGTAGCAAGCATATTAACTAAAATCCTTAAATGATAGTAGAAAACATAGTATGAAGATGAGAATAGTCTTACACTCTTAGTATCAATAGCATGAGTGCTTTTTGCCATGAACATTTGGCAATGGGTTAGTTAAATAACATGACAAAATATTATTATAGGGAGGGGAAGACATTAATATACGTTACAAAATATAACACCACTATTCCAATTTTATGGGTATAGGTGATTTATGTCTTAAGGGCTAATGATGGCTTATGAGATACTCAGGTAAGGAGTGGAAAATTGGCAGGCAGATCCCTAATGATTTTGTTTTTGATGTTTCGGTTAACCAAAAATAGTAAAATCTTGAACCACATAACCTAACCGAAACTACTAATTCTTCTGGTACGATTACCATACCGTTTTATTATTTATTTTCCAATTTGGTAGCCACAAAAATAGTAGTTTTTTTTTGTTTTTTTTTTTTTGTTTTTTTTTTTCCTGAACACTCCTAGCTGCAATTGTAAGTGTGCTGCTGCATAGCTCTCACAAAGGCATGCCAATAGAAGAAGTAGATGACGTGGAGGCTGCATCTGACGGACTGAATTAGTTTCTACACCCGGCATTCCACGCAAACCATACAACACCCAGAACATCCCAAAAATCATCAATAGCGGTGCTGCCCATAACCCATTCAAACCAATACCAAACTAAGCGGAATGTACCTATTCAAGAAACTCTCAATCAACCACTATTCTCCCACATATATTGTGCAATTGCACACCCGAGAAATACATGTATCGCACTTTCCTCCAACACACCACACTGTCCACAAATAAGCATAAAGATGTTGAACCACCTACCAATACCTTCCCTAGTCGATAGACCATTTGTAGCTGCTTACCATCTACATACGGGGAGGGATATTCAATCCCCATAATTTTCTCCGAAATTCCTTCTTGGTGACGGAAGATTTCGCATGTACCTCCAACTTTTTTTTTTTTTTTTTTTTACTATAAACAAACGAATCATGTGATAAGCAAACCGAGTTGAGAAGACACCATCTAGAGTGTAGTGCCAGCTTAACTTATCATTTGGCATTGCAAGCAGAATGGAATATCGGGGATAATTTCTGCATCTATAGGCATAAACATTTGCTTTATAAGACCCAATAATCCCTCATTGATTCCTTATCAATTAAATCACACACTCTAAAATTTGAATCATTTATCATCAACACTAGTGATCACTTTAAAAGAAGTGATTTTGAGAAGTCATGGATAATTCCAACCTTAATGCTATCACCATTACCACCTTCCCACTGCATGTCACCTCGTATAATTTCCCTATTGCCCCAAAACTCACAGTTGTTATAGTATCGAGACTTCATATGACCAGCATAAAAGGGAATAGAATTCTACTACTAATCTCAAACTTGCTTAGCTAACAAAGTACCGTTAACAAGCTTGCTCCGTCTCACCCAATGAATTTTTTGTTTCCATCCTTATGCCCCCACCAAAAAATTTAGAATAAGCACTTGAATCTCGTTGCAAAAATCACTAGAGAGTTTAAAAACTACCATATCATATGCAGGAATCATTTAGGCCACTACCTTTACTAACATTTCCTTACTTGACCACGAGCGTAGTTTCTCCGTCCAACCTGCACCCTGCAACTTCTTATAAATACGATCTTTAATGAGGTACCAATACAAATTGATTAGCAATAGATTAAGTTATAGTCAGTTTTCAAATCCAGTCAATTTTTACGAGGTCTAGACTTCCACATATAATCCAAATCTGGAAGATATGAAAAAAAAAAAAGTACCCTTGGGCCTCATCTATAAGCCCACTCTCCAAGGCCCATATTCCCAAATCCCAAGAGCGTAAATAATCCCGGAGTGGAGAGAGAGAGAGAGAGAGAGAGAGAGACTGTTCCTTATCCGTAGGTCCTTTGCCTGGTTTTGGTGTCAGCATCTTCAACTTCCACACTCTCAGCTGAGCTCTCAAGCTCCTCTAATGGCGACGGCTTCCTTTTCCTCTGCAACTTATGTCCGTCCTTTCCGCCATCGTAATCATCTCCAAGGTTCGTACTAAGCATAAGAAAATTCCTCTTATTTACAAACTGCTGCAAATATCAACCATTGAGACGCCGCTTTGTTTTCTTCAGGTTTTGCTTGTTATTAGAGCATTTCCTGAATCCAATGCATCTTTTATGACCGGTGTTTAGATATGTATTTTTTTGCTTGCTGTTTTTGTCCGCTATTTGGTTGATTGCAGTGCCAAGTGTGAATGTGTCGTGAAATTAGGATTGGTATAATTTGGGAAAATTATGAGCTACCATGCCACAAGTAGAACTAAATTTAGGGTTTCTGCTGGATCAAATTATTGATATTCCGTGTTTCGAGTTGTGCTAAGTTGTTAGGATGTTAGTAGGATTTATCAGGATTTAAGAGACAAACAATTTACATGGAAAAACTGAACTCCAGAAAAACCGCCTACATACTACTACTTTCTGTCAAATTGAAGAGGATGAGATGATTTACATGAGCATCCATCCATCCAGGGCTCCAGGTCCCTGTTATAGAGCTCCATTGAGCACCTCCTCACTCATCTAACTCCCACTAGGATTAAGAAACTTGCTACTAGCCGATATCTTTTTCTCAAGACTAGCGCTAAATAAAACATAGGAAGCACTTACATTCTAAAACACTAATCTAACCAAATAGTAGTTGCTAAAAACATTATAGAAACATCCACTAAAAGCAAGCTTCCAAAATGCATTTCCCAGCAGTGCTGCCTGAAACACGGTGGTGCTGGCTGAGTCAAGGAATAGAATGTTCTAATGCCCCTGCGTAAATCGAACATGGCCATGCCTTATGACACAGCCTACCGGTGTTCTTAACTGCTGCTCATGCATTTTGCTCGTTGTCATGCCATTGTATCCATTCCCAACTTGAGGACTCCTGGTCCTCATGTCTTGTAACTTTTTCCTATTATTAAAAAAAGGATCCATTCCCAACTTAAGTGTGTGATTTGAGATGTGGATTTAAATTACCGTTCCATCTTCTATAATAATGTTGAGGAGCGAAACTTCTGCATAGTTTGATGAACGATGGAAGTGCAATGTTTTTATTTTTATTTTTTTATAACATGGGTATCCAAGCTTCCCTTGGGCGCCGAAGTTTACGACCAAGAGAACCTCTAGTGGTCCTAAGGGGACTCGAACTTGGGACTTTTGTAATAGATCTCAAAGCTCTTACCAGTTGAGCTACCCCCTCAGGGTTTGGAAGTGCAATATTAGGGTGTTGATATGTTGGGCGTGGAAGTGTAGGGCCAATGGGATACTACCAAGAAGCTGGAATGATAATATATTGTTAATTGAACTTTTAGGTGAATTACCCTCTGTAGACCTACTCATGATTGTAATCTAAGCAGGTGAATACTCGTCCACTACATACAATAATACAATAGAAGGGATGAATTTTTGACCAAATTGCAAACACTTGCATTACTCAAACTCCCTCAAATGTAAATTATGTCCAACATGTTATTTGGGTGTGCTTAGGGAGTTTATCTTCTCTTGCTAATTAAGGGGTTTCTTTCCCCCTAATTAGATTCCCTCTCATTTACTATGCCTTATTGGTTTGAGAGTTCCCTTTCACTTCTTAATGTTTACTCCACTCCTCTCTTTTAATATGGGCCTTAGCACACCTTACTGCTCCAAGTCTATCTGCACACCAAATGTTGGCTTGGTGCCATTGCCAAGTGATCATATAGACCATAACACTACTTTGCTCATAGTGGTTCATTTGGAAGGCAATGTATACATCTCTCTCTCTCTCTCTCTTGTCTCTCTCTTTCTTCTATCCTCAGCCTTTGGTGGTGGTGGGGGGACCCACAAATGAACACCTACCCCAGAATAAGTGGTAGTAAAAGAAGGTTAGACTCGATTATATTTGATATCAATAAGAAGAAAGACTTGAACTAAAAGTAAGACGTGGCGAAGTTCTTGTAGTGAAATTTGAAAAATCTAGGCTACATATGCAGAATGGAAGGAGGTTGCTCAAGTTTTCTTAGTTTTTTCTGCACCCAAGCGTTCAAGATTAAAATTCGTGATATTTGAAGTGTATTATCAGGTGAACATTTGGAAATGACCTCTCCACTGTAAGTTTTGGATTCAATTTCATGTATTAGTCTATCAGTTAGCCTACCCCCTTTTTTTGGGTGGGGGGAATGGATTTTGTTACGTAGTCATATGTGCTTGTGTTGTAATTGAGGATGATAAGGTAATTCATGTTTCTTGGTTCCATTTGTTATAATATTTTTTTCCCTTGGGTGGAGGATGGGTGTTAGGGCTGGAGTAAACTAGGCTAGGGCGGGAAGGGGCTTGGTTCTTTATTTTTTTTCCTTTTTTTATAAACCTTAGGTCACATATGGTGCTTCAGAAAAGCTTGAAGTACGATGCTTTAGAACATTGACTTGGACGACTTTAGAAGGTTTCTGGTCCTCTTTTCAGCCGTCCATGGTTTCTATGACATATATATGCTGAAGACATAAGGATATGGAAATCTTTCATTCCTTTTGGTGAGTGCCTTTGACTAAATCGCCTGATGACAAATTCAGGTGTTAATAGTTCAAAAGTTAAATGTCTGTCAGTTTGAGTTTTGTTTGAGAAAGTTTTCTTCCATCCTCACCTTTTTCTCAATTTCAAGTGGAGGAAAACTCGCCCCATATAAAAATAGCGATGGCCATTTTTTTTATCCAGCAAACAAAATAACATAAGAAAAATGTTCTGGTAGGAAGATTCCAAACTTCTGAAAACAGGGTAAGAAAGAAGACTTTTATCCACTTTGCTTTGCATGCAATGGAGTTCAATGTGCAAAGTTTATGTTACTGCTAATTACTCTGGTTTCCAAAATATAAATTATTGAATTTGATTCCATACCTTTTTTTATCTCCCATGGATGAGGCTGTTTAACTGGATGTGTTATCCAGGATTCAACAATGTGAACTGCAATAATTCACAGGTCCAGGTCCCACCTACCAGTTTCTGGAGGTCGGCTTCAAACTATGTCAAGTTTGACTGGGGTATTAAAAGATTAACTGGAAAGCCCATTGTTGTGAAAAAGATTCAGAACAGGTTTGTCCCTTGCTTGGGTTTGGGTTCATCCAGTTTCCTTGTTAAGTAGGGTCCAAGTCCAATCAAATGGACATGGATACTTAAAGACATACCTTATGGTGGAATACAAAATTTTGATGCATACTGGTGATTTTACTTCAGAGCAGGAGTTTTAAGGTGTGCAACTATTGAGGAAATTGAAGCTGAAAAGTCCATGATTGAGAAAGATGTTGTAAGTCTATTACCAGCACATTAATTAAGTGGTAGTTAGAACAAATTTTTCTTTGGTTTGGTTGCAGAGTTGTTCAAGCTTTGCTTAATGAGAAACAGGGCTTGCTTCTTTGACACTGGTTTCATAATCAATTTGCATCTTTCTTAATTTCTTAAGAAACAAAGGATGGAGAAGACTATTGAAACAATTCGCTCAAATTTCAATTCTGTGAGGACAAGCCGAGCAAATCCAGCAATGTTGGATCGAGTAGAGGTATTCACTTTTGATCTGCTTGCAGCATTAGATTTTGCATTTAGATATCATGCATTGCGAGTGGTGACTCAGGTAATCAAGCCCCTATTGTTGAAAGAAAGGTAATTGTGCCCTGTTGTTCCCTGGTGTGAAGACACCTCGACGAGCAATCTGTATCAGTATCTCTATGAAGTTTACCTGAATAATAGTCTCAAATGCCCATGTAGGTAGAGTACTATGGAACTCCAGTCACCTTGCAAAGCATTGCTCAGATTAGTACTCCAGATGCTAGTTCCATTCTGATCTCACCATATGACAAATCAAGGTACAGCTGCTGGAAGTCAAACTTCTTATTGCTTAGTTTCTACTCTGGACGCTTGCATTCATGTGGAGAAAGATGGGAATTAGCGAATTGCTCAAAGAAATAAGAGGCTCTATGTGGTGAATTTTCACTTTATGGATATCCAAGTCATGGGATATAGATATAGTTGTACTTGATAGTTAACCGAATAACCGTGTTGGCAGCAAATATTGATGCATTGTTGAAAAGTAGAATATGTGAGGAATCTCATCTAAGTAAGGAGTAAGGTCTCATCTTATTCATGAGAATCTGTACGTATTTTCTTTTCAAAAATAGAAAGCTCAAGGCTAGTGGAATTCCTATTGAGATGAGATGCAATTGCTAATGCAAACTATGAAACTTTTTTGCGAGTCTTTAGGTGCTTTTCTTCAATGAAAGTTTCACTCCTTCACAATGTATCCTAATTGTTGACATAGTTCCTGATAATCATTCATCAAGATGATATACCTTTAAGTTATATTTTACCTCCTCAAAAATAGTGACGAGTTGTTTGGATGGAGAGAAGTAACTGTAATTAATTTATTGAGAAGGTTCAAAACATACTTCATTTTTGTTTAACTCCATCTAATACTCTACTGTGTGATGCAATGAATTTACACAAAATGCTTGATTTCAATATACTGATCATGTTCATAGATTATAGATCTAATTATGACATTCATTTCTCCAGTTTGAAGTCTATTGAGAAGGCCATAGTAAACTCTGCTCTTGGTTTAACTCCTAACAATGACGGAGAAGTTATCCGGCTCTCAATACCTCCATTAACCTCAGACAGAAGGAAGGTAATACTCAATTTTTTCTTACATGTAGACTAAGATTGCTTTACTTTTTCTTTTCTTTTTTTTTTGTTGGAATTTCCGTTGTCCTCATTTGTTGTTTGATTTCTTACATTTATATAATTTTATATGGAGCCCAATGCAGGAGCTTACGAAAGTTGTCTCTAAACTTGCGGAAGAAGGAAAGGTATGGTTTCTTAATGCAGATTGTTTCTAAACTTGATTCATATTTCCAGATCTTGTGTAGACTTGCTTGGCACACAATGAAGGAATTGTTCAGCGTTTATTATTGTTCAAAAAAACGTGAAACATTTGGTAGTACATTGTATTTGTGAGGGCAATAATTGAGCTTGTGGTTTACCTGTGTTTAGCATACTGAATGTAAGTTGGTGGTTAATCAGCAGTTAAACTATTGATTGTTTGTTGAAAATCATTGTTGGTTGAGAGATGCCTAGTGAATTAGAATGTTTGACAGAGAAGCTACTAGTTTGACATTCAAATGCTAGGAAATTTCTTCTGCTTAAATATCTACAGGCTCCTCTGCGGCTTCAGGCAAGCATGCCGTGTTTTGCAAAATGTGAAATTTGTGAGTGATGATAATTCCATCTTAAAACTTTCGTAATGTGCATATCCCCACTGAGAGTTTCTGTATTTGTAAGACCGCGTGATATTTGAGGGTAAAGTGAATCAGTTTTATGTGTCGATAATTGTAGCTAAACTCCCCAGGCCCCACCCCCCAGCGGCTGGAAAAAAAAAAAGAACCCAAAGTTGGTCACTTTTATACACTTGCTTGTCAATTGCACGGACACAGATACGTCACATGCAAAGGAATGCGGCTTTTACTGAGGTGAAGCCTAAATATGTGTTGGAGGTGTGTGTTGTGTTGTGTCAGCATGTCGGACACGTGACACCAAACCTCTCAGGGATGTCCACGCTTCTAAAAGTTGCTTGAATTGCTGTTAGAGTCGAAAGTGCGAAGTATAAGTAAATAAACGAGTTTGTGTAGTTCAATTGTTTAGAGCTGGAGCTGGAGTCAATGTTGAAAGAAAATCAGAAGCTCTAATCAATTTGTGTTCTTTTCTCTGTTAAACCAAATTTTGGGAAATGCTATATTTTGGTGCTGTCTGTCATGCTTTTGATAATTTAGAGTCTGTTTTTTTCCATATTTTTGTCTCTCACAATTCTTTTTTTTTTTTTTTTGGTTTTCTTTCTCTTCTTTTTTCTTTGTAGGTCGCCTTGAGGAACATAAGAAGAGATGCTTTAAAGGCTTATGAGAAACTTGAGAAGGTATTGTTTAAATCATTAAACTAATCTTGCCTGATTCTTACTATGTGAATGTTCACAAAAGTTCTTTGTGTTCCTCTCTGTTTCACAGGAGAAAAAGCTTTCAGAAGATAATGTGAAAGATCTGTCTGGTGATCTGCAGGTATTACCACCCTTTGTGATTGGTGAATATTTATCTTAGAATTTAGAATGAATTTTGTACATTGTTGGACCTTGGTGGATGATTATTATTCTGGATCGGCACATGATAGGCCCTATAAATGTCAAGATTCCACTTGTGCCAACTTGTATAACCTATGGTCCCCTTTACATTTGATTTAAGTATTGAAGTTTCTGTTTGTTTATAAATTAGGATTAACTAGGTAAATGAAGTGCAATCTTTGTTGGGCTAGTGAATGTATGTGACGTAGCAGGCACATATAATTCCAAGGAGAGTACCTTGATCTTTTGTGTAGAAAGTAGAAACTTATAAAAGAAATAGGTATCTGATCTAAGATATTGCATTGTAGTGGCACATATAAAGCGCTAAGATGGTGCAGAACAGAACTAAAAATGCCTCTTGAGACTCTAGTTCGAGGGTTATAGATGATATAGTCTTTCAGAAGCTTTACAAATGACTTTTTAGATGCCAAGCATATATGACGTCTTAATTCTTTAAGGGACTAAAATGATGGTGATGAATTCATGTAGCTGACTCGCCTAGTGACATGAGGCTTGGTTTGGGTTGGGTTGGTTCAGTTTGTGTTAGGAAAATAACCCCTTTGTTAGGGAATTAACGATGGTCCATCCATCCAAGTTCGAGACAAATATATACTCCCTCCGTTCCCTATTTAGCTTTCATAAACCTCAAATATTTTGTCCCTTATTTAGCTTTCAAAATCCAAAAATCACCAACACTTCCCTATAATACCCCCAACTAACTCACCAATACAATAAAAAATCTTACTTTCTCTCTCCAATCACTTTACTTTTTAGATTTTTTTACCCTCTCTCAATCAATATCTCTCTCTATTAATTTATTCTCTCACACTAATATCTGTCTCTAATATTTCAATCTTTAGCACATGGGTTCTCCTACAAGGGCAAAATAGACCAAAAAGCCTCTCCTTAATATTTGTACCATATCAGTTTTTGAAAGCTAAATAGGGGATGGAGGGAGTATAAAGCAACGATAAGAGAAAAACAACACCAAAGTTTATGTGGAAACCCGAGAACCGGGAGAAAAAACCACGAC
>BSSO01008164.1:0-10359 GCA_030267885.1 Mesembryanthemum crystallinum | reverse complement strand
AAGTTTAAATTAAAAATAATATTTAAAAAATTAACAATAAAAAAATTGAATTAAACTTAACAAAAAAAAGTAAAAAAAAAAAAAACTAAAAATTGGAAAAATGAAAATAGAAAACTATGTGACATTTTAATAATAAATAGTCTAATATTTTATTTTTTTAATGATTTTTTTTAATTTTTTTAAAATAAAAAACTATTGTTCTTAAAAACAAATATAAATTTTTGACGTGGGGTATGTATTTTTAATTTTTTGGAATTCTATATTTTTAATTTTTTTTTTATATATTTTCTTTCTATTGGAACTTTAAAATTAAAGAGAGAAAAATATAAAGTCAAACAATGTCATTACCAAAAAAAGAAAAAAAAATGCATGTCAAGGGTATAATGGTCTTTTTAAGACCTAGTGGGTATGATGGTAACTTTGTTTAAAGTTTAGGGGTACCACATTCACACTTTAAAAAGAATGGATACCATGTGCATTACGTCAAAGTTCAGGGGCACCCTAGAAAATTTCCGTTAGATATTTTTGATTGGGTGAAACAAGTATAATTAAACTAGTAGATAAAGACATATAATTTTTTATTGTTGATGTTGATTAGCGATTTATTGAATTCTTCTTTTCTCTTAGTTGATTTGGTTGTTTTATTTACTTAATTATGTAAACCTATTCTCGTGGGATCAACTCCTATTTACAGATAT
The DNA here is from genome assembly GCA_030267885.1 of Mesembryanthemum crystallinum. Lineage (NCBI taxonomy): Eukaryota > Viridiplantae > Streptophyta > Magnoliopsida > Caryophyllales > Aizoaceae > Mesembryanthemum > Mesembryanthemum crystallinum. Next base: position 9,661 of record BSSO01008164.1, on the reverse strand, counting down.
TAGTTACAACTACACTGTGCATTTGTGGTTGCATTTGCAGTATTATTTATAACTCAGCAAATACTTAGCTAGTTAGTGAGCAATTGTAAGATAACGAGTTTTGACTGATGCAATTACTCTTACTTTACAAATAATTGTATGAGGCATCTTCATATATGTGTCAACTATACCAAAATTGGTACTGGTAGCGCAAAAATTAGGATATATCAAAAATTAGTATTGCGGATCCCAAAACTAGTACTAGTGACTCAAAAATAGTACTGTTGTAATAAAATTGCTTTTGTCAACTAAAAATTGCATTGGTATTGAAGTATGTCATACTAAAGTTGTATTTTGCGAAGAAAAGTGTACGGATCGATGATAAAAAATAGTTAAGTTGTATTATTATTAATTTTTTTTACTGAAACACCTCTTATTTTTGTATATGTACCGTTTTTGTCTATCCTAATATACCACTTTTTTATGTTCCAATACCAACTTTCTCTATCCTAATATATACTACTCCTTGGCCTCTGTCTCAATAGATTCATCACGTTGGATTTTTCCCGTTATCCAATGCAACACTTTGACCGTGAATAGTTGTAATTATATTTAAGTAAAAGTTATAAAATGAAGATATTATGAAAGTATTACTTAACATGCCTCTAATATCAGTATTTTCACTTTGTAAATCTTTACATATTTTCACGAATTAATTGTCAAATTTTTTTATTGTTGACCACAAAAAGTCTAAAGTAACGAACCTATTGAAGGTGAGGGAGTAACATTTGCTTACCCACTTACTACCCTTTCTCTCATAGCGAGGCTGGTCTGACATTGGCTATTATGCTAGCTACTTTCTTCATATATTTAACAAGAAGTTGCCCTAAAAAGGGTAGTCAAGAAGGTAGCGGGATTACGTTTCATGACAAAAGTCATAGGTTTAATTCCCACTTGTCATCTTTGTTAAGCCTATTTACAAATTTTTCTTGTTGGTTCTCGTATATATGGTTTACATGCTATTGTTTACACTCGAGGTTATTTACCCCGTATATGTGATAGAGCTGCTTCTAAACATTTGGTGATCATGGTATTTGTCTCTATACCTTACTACCTTAGTCCTTAATGTCTTACATAGCACCTCATTTTTGAAATTGTTATGGTTATCTCATCACTTACAGCAAGGGATGCAATATATATCTGTCATAAGCCAGGTAGATTCACGTCTTCCCTCTAATCTAGGTAAGTTCCACAAAAGTATAAATTTCCAGCCAATGCAGCAAAAACAAGAAAGCTAGCGAACACTGAAACAGTAGTATACTACCCAATGGCAAGACTATCAGAACCTGATCTTTTCTGAGAATGAACCCTTCTTTTATTTTTGTGCGATCAGAGGAGCTGGGTTAGGCTGGAAACTGCACTGCACTACTGCACTCTGCAGGGATAAGTGGGCCCCACATCAAATGAAATTATGGCAGGGACGAAGTTAGAAAATAACACTGAAAGGGGCAACACATTAATATAAATTTTCGAATTTGTTATCGGAGGGACCATAGCAATATAAATTTAGATACAATTATAATTTTCATTACATTTTTCATGTGTAAAACATAAACACTTGGAGGGGTTGCGGCCGCTGCAGGCCCCTTAATAGCTTCATACCTGAATTATGGGGTGTGGGGCCCAGTGGGACACGTGTACATCCATGATGATGGCCTGATCATCCATCATTTATCAAGCACCTGATTCCGACCACCGACCGGGAGAATTTTGTATGTAGTCATCATGCATCATCTCTCTCTCTCTCTCTTCCAATTAAAGCTAAGGGAGGATGCATGTCTCGGTGAGTAACCTTCCTCTCTGACCAATTTCATGTGAAGTGGGGACTCTTGTTGTTTATCTTTATTTTTCTCTATTTTTTTTTTTTTTCCCAATCACAGTTAAAATGTATTTTCTGGGGAAAAGTTGGTCTTGCCTTTGACTTTAATCAATGGCCTTTATGTGAAATTAATATAAAAAATATATATAAATATAGGAAAATTTATATATATACTCTCTCTGTTCCTTATTAATCTTTCAAAAACCACTAAATTTTTGTTCCTTATTAATCTTTCAAAACTAACAAATCACCAACTCTTCCCTATAATACCCCCAACTAAATAACCAATACAATAACAAATCTTACTTTCTCTCTCCAATCGCTTTACTTTTTCAAAGATTTTTTGCACATGGGTTCTCTCCTTCAAGGACAAAATTGTCCAAAACACATATCCTTAAATTTCACCCCATCTCAACTTTTGCAATATTAATAAGGAACGGAGGGAGTATATTGAAAGGGAAACTGAAAATAATAGAGTAATAATAATCGAAAAGGGTCAATGTAATTGACATTTGCATCGTCGTCCATTGCACCTGACCTCACCGTTTGCAAATCTACATTAAATCACTTTTCTAGGCTAATAGCAAAATTCATTACCTTAGGGTATGAAAATATATTGAGAAAATTCATAAATAAGATGCGTCTCATCATTTATTTTAGTGAAATGAATCAATGATTTACCATTTAAAAAAAAAAAAAAGGAAGATTACTTTATTCTTGTAAAAATTTAGAGAAAATTTTAGTAGGGTTTAATGAGTTTTTCCTTAATTATAGAGAAATATACTGAGGTATTAGTAATATAAGCAATGAGTTATACTATTTTGACAAACTTCACTTAAAATTGAATCTTATACCATATTGTGGGACCCGTGACCGATCTCCCTCCCTCGGGGGAGGGAGGGAGGCGTTCCCTCATTCACTGCATGCACATGTGTTGTTTAGGCTGTTGACTTGAGGCGTCGTAACTTGTTTTATCAAGTTTTGCTCGATTTGTTTTGCAAGGTGAATAAGTCGCCATCATGTTTTTAGGAACATGGAAATCGGGAAGGTATCGAACACAAATATTTAGAGAGATAACATGATCGAGCCAAATGCGCCATATTCCTGACATAGGGCGTGACTTCATGCTGCCCAAAGGAGACTCGAGTTCGGGGATGTAAGATCTACTTAAATGGATCAAAACTTTGTCATTGTATTCACATGATGTTCAATATTTTAGCCCGATTTCTAGTTTATGTTTAGGTGATTTATGCACTCAACACGTAAAGGTGGTCGCTTTGATACTCATGAATGAATTCAATTGGGTGAACCGAACCCATTTAGAGCCCATATCTATGAATGGAATCAATGGGTAAACCGCAAGTGTTTGGTGCATTGATTCCATTTAGGACGTTTTACAAGTTGCATGCTTTGCAAAAATAATAGATTTGATGAACATGATTTATTTGGTGATGTTTAGCCAAGTGAACATGAGATTCAAATAGTGTTGGGTTTATTTAAATCTCAAGACAAACAAATTAACCCAACAAATCGCATAATAAATATCATCTAAGAGCTAATCATGATGAGAGTAAAAAGATGTTAAAACGGAGAATGGAGTGGAAAAGAGATTTTCACCAAAGTAGAGTGCCATCGAGATAGCTCCTTGCATTAGAACACCTTTTGCTTGAATATGATCGTGACAAGATCTCGATCCTCGTAGGATGTAAAGTGGGTGCTTGAGTGGTGTTTGATTTTGTGGTGCTTGAGTGTGTTTTGTGGTGCTTGGATGTGATTTGTGGTGTTTGGATGATTTCTGGTGCTTGGATGCGATTTGTGATGCTTGGATGATTTCTGGTGCTTGGATGCGATTTGTGATGAAGGTGGTTGAAGGTGGACGAAGGTGGAGATGATTTTGGTGGTGTAAGGGAAGGAGGATGGTGATGGAGGTAGATTAGGCTATCTATCTCTCTACTTAAGCATATTAACCTTGCTTTGGCCTTTTTGTTTATGTGGGGAGTTCCCTNAAAAAAAAAAGAAGGTGGAAGGGGGTTTATATAGCGCTAGGAAGTGGAAAATGGAAGAAAAGGGCATAAAATGGCACAAAAGGCCATGAAAGGGCATGAAATGGGCAAACCAGGCACTGAAATGCCCTGCCGGGCACTGCTCCGCCCGGTTGACCAGTATGGAAGACCGGTCTGGCGGTGGGAAGACCGGTCTAGCAGTCTTGAGACCGGTGGACCGGTCTAAGCACCGGTCGACCGGTGGCACTATTTTGCCCGGTCTCGCGTTTTTGATCCGTTTTCAGTATAATTGGGATCTGGGGAACGCTTTTGACGCGTGTGATTGGTCAAAATAATTTTCAGAAATATTCCGCGGGTCACGGGTCGGGTTATGGACCCGTGGGGCCGGTTTAAGCTCGGTTTTGGGCTGAAAACTTCAAATGCTCATAACTTTTGATCCGGGAATCCGATTGAGGAGCCATTTGAAGTTCTGGAAAGCTTAGAGAAAGCGCTACAAGATGAGGGTAATATTTATAAGAGAGGAGCCAAGGTTGAGATTTTGCCTTTGGTGTTTATCATTTCCAAGTCTGCTATTGTTATCGTTATCGGGCGGGGCGAGGACTTAAGAGACACCGATTAGGGTGTCTACAGAAGGCCCCACTTTGACTGAGCTCTAGGGAAGAGCGAAAGTCAAAGTAGTTCGAGACCCGCCTGGGATGGCGAGTCTGGATTGTTCCTGTGAAGGGACATGTGTTAAGGTGGTTAGACACCTGTTGAATGAGAGGAACAAATTGGGTTTCGTTCTCTCAGACTGCTGAAAAGGTTTGTCAAAAACCTGTTTGCGAATATCGAGTAAAATCGGGTTTAATGTGTGTTGAGGTGAATGTCCACCTGTTGAATGAGAGGAACAAATTGGATTTCGCTCTCTCAGACTGCTGAAAAGGTTTGTTGAAAACCTGGTTTGTAAGTACCGAGTAAAATCGGGTTTAATGTGTGTTAAGGTGAAGGTCCACCTGTTAAATGAGAGGAACAAATTGGATTTCGTTCTCTCAAACTGCTGAAAAGGTTTGTCAAAAACCTGCTTTGTAAAATATCGAGTTAAATCGGGTTTGATGTGTGTTAAGGTGAAGGTCCACCTGTTGAATGAGAGGAACAAATTAAATTTTGTTCTCTCAAATTGCTAATAAAAGGTTTGTGGAAAAACCTTTTTTTGTGAAATACCGAGTTAAGTCAGGTTTGGTGTGCTTTAAAACCGCGTTGGTGACGCTTCACTGGGGAAGGGTTAAATGCTTTGTGAATGTTGAGCCATGTCAGGCGCTTCACTGGGGAGTAAATGAATTTTGATTTTGCAAATATCGAGTTAAATCGGGTTTTTAGTGAGAAATCACTTGTTGAATGGAAGATACGGATGAACCACCGCTCTCCCAAACTGCTTTAAAGAGTTTTGTAAGTGGTTTTCCACTTGTTGAATGAAAGAAATGGATGGAGCACCATTCTCTCAAACTGCTAAAAAGGTTTAAAAACATGTTTGGTGTGTAAGTGAGTTGTCACTTGTTGAATGAAGGAACGGATGTGCTACCGCTCCCTCAGACTGCTAAAATGTTTTGTTAGAAAACTGTTTTGAGAATACCGAGCCAAGTCGGGTTTAATAGTCCACGGGGGAGGTGAAAAGGTTTGCTAAGAAGCTTGTTTTGTAAGTACCGAGTCAAGTCGGGTTTAAAAGAGTTTTGTTTGAAAATTTTGTTTTATACCGAGCCAAGTCAGGTTTAGGGCTCCGCGAGGGAGGTGGAAAGATTTTGTAAAAGTAAGCCCCCTTGATTGGGGATGCTTCGAACTTGGAGTTTGCCCGTGCCCATGCTTTAGGAGGAGGATACTCCTTTGTCTTGGAAATTTTGTCTCAATAGAGTGGAGTGCTCTACTCTTCGATTGTCCTTGTTAAGTGGAGAGCTCTCGAGGCACACGAATAGTATCATGCATGGAGTGTAGATAATGTTTGCGATGTACGAAAAGAATATGTACGGAGCACGTAGTGATGAAGTATGAATGATGATCCAAATAAGGACGGACCTTGCTAATGTAACATGAGATGAACCTTGTGAATGCAATATGAAGATATTAAGGTCGGACCATGTAAATGTGAGGTGATGCTAAGGACAGACCTTGTAAATGTGCCATGAGAAGATAATAAGGACGGACCTTGTGAATGCGCGGTGCAATATGGGACGGACCGGGTGAGGGTGTACATGCGACATGGGGCGGACCCGTGAAGTGCTCATGTGAGATGGGACAGACCCGTGAAGTGCTCATGTGATCCCAGGCAGACTCGACATATTGTTTGTACAATATGGGACGAACACAACAAAGTTTTTATGTCATACGGGACGGACCAGACGAAGTGTTCATGCAATATGGGACGGACCCAAGCGAGGTGTGTATGTGATGCTAAATGAGATGTTAACGTATGCAAGGTGGTGGAGTATGTTGTATGGGCCTTTGAGGCGATGAAGGGTTCTAAAATGTTATGCTATGCACAAGCTCCATGCAACTCGACCATGAGGTGATGATGCAAGAAGATGCAATACAAGAATTCAATGCTGGGGGAAGACGGACTTCTAAATATAGTATGATGGAAGATGGAATTTTGGGGAGACGAGCTCCAAGTGATGGCCGACTTTTGATTTGTGAAGAAATTTTGTGCCAAGTGTCTCCCGAAGAGCCAAGATTGTCATGAGCGGTGGTGCCACGGAGGCAAAGAAGGAGCCCTCACTTTGGAGTGGATTGACCAATGCTTGTAGTGTCTTCAAGTGTGGAAGACCTTGAGTCGAAAGATGACATTGACTCATGGTTGAGGGGAGCAAGGAGCCCCCAGTTTGGAATGGATTCGTGAAGTTACTCGTATGCGCAAAGGCGCAGGACGCTTCGAAGGAATCATTGATCTAGAGATGCTATCTCTTAAAGGCAAAAGCCCCCACTTTGCAGTGGGGTAAACAAGCTCGATGTGTCTTGCGCTAAAGGACTCTGTAACAGTCCAGCCCAACTAGCGCCACAACACAACCCACAATGGTGGGAAGTCCCCTAATGTGCTCATAAAAGGGGCCACTTAAGCCTAAAAGGGAAGCCCTTGTTGTTTAAGTGGTTGGGCTGCATCACTTATAAACCAATCTCAATCCTCACATTCTTCCGATGTGGGACTTGGCGTGTTACAAACTCCCCCACTTAGGAACGCAACGTACTCGTTATGCCATGGGCCCTCATCTGGCCCCAGAACTCACCCTTGCTAGGTGGCTGCTGACTTGGGCTCTCTCCTGGCCCACAGGCTCAACCCACGGTCGCAGGGTTGCTTTCATACCAACTGTAATAGTCTAGCCCAACTACCGCCACAACACAACCCACGACGGTGGGAAGTCCCCCAATGGGCCCATAGAAGGGGCCACTTAACCCCAAAAGGGAAGGCCTTATTGTTTAAGTGGTTTTACTCAATCACTTATAAACCAATCTCAATCCTCACATTCTTCAGATGTGGGACTTGGGGTGTTATAGACTCGGGGTCCATGAATGTTGGTGAACCATGATAAAAGGGATAAAAGCCCCCAGTTTGGAAGCGGTACCCCGGAGGGTGCATTTGATAGATGCCAATGAATGCTTAATGACTCGAGAGGTGATGGCTACAGGAGCCCGAGTTTTGAGTGCTAAGTCTGATCCGAGGTAAAGAGTCCCGGGTAGAAGTGTGGTGTTATGAAGGGAATTTGGCTAAGCGCTAGAAAACGAAAATATGAGCGTTTTGTGGGAAACCATATCGGGTTTGCAAGTTCGAATCCAAGTACTAGGATACACAAAGGGGTAAATCACGGAGATGTCAATCCCTTAAAATTCTGAGTTGCCTTTAGTGGGTGATCACGTAGGACCTTATGTAATTGAGTGATTATTATGGCCGGGCCTAATGAAGGTTACCTACGTATCCAATGTGGAATCAGGCCGACGTAGTTCATGAACTTGTGTTTTTTTGTACCCTTAATTTTGCCTGGATCATTGTCTTGTGTGATCGCCCATCGGGCTTGCCAATTTTGCCTAAGCCATTTTGAGTAAACGGATTTAGCCGGCGCTTGATGCCCTAACTTTTGCCTAGGTCGCCCTTGCGGGTTTTCGACCTAACGGGCTTCTCTTTTTGTATTTTTGCCAAGATGGACACACCTTTTGTGATCATACCTCTAGGAGAGCTTTGTGGTTGTAATGTTGGGCTAAGGTGTGGGTTGTCCAAGAAAGGGATATTAAGGCTCAAAGTTCCCGTGATAAAGCCCCCATTGTGTTTGGTGTCACTCCTTATTTCGAGAAAGTGGAATCCTCATTTTTGTTTTGTTTTTGCTTTGGGCTTTTGCCTCTTTTTGCTTTTCTCTTTTTTTTCTTTTTACTTTTTACTTTTGAATGTCCAACTTCTCTCATGGAAAGTGACACCGTTGCACACCTCCTAGTCCCGAGGTTAAGGATTGATGTGGTTTGAGAAATGAAAGGCCATGTGTCTAAGCTCAAATGGGTTGCATGTGGTGTTTTGTATTATGGGTGAAAGAGGTGTAATGTAGGGTGCCAAGTCGAATGCCTCATGTCATTGGTATGATCTTAAAGGTGTGTCTCCCTTGTTTTTTGTTTTGCTTTTTGTTTTGATCCTTGCTCAATTAGTCTTTTAAGGCCCTTTGTAGTGATTGATCATGTTTAGCAACTCAAATTCATCATTGGGCTTGAATTCGTGGAGATGTAAAGGAAAGACTCATTTCATTGAATGTAAAGGAAAGCATTATAATGCATGAAGGAAAAGGACTTGGACTCGACAAATGAAAGAAAGGTAAAGGACTCTCTAACATGGACTAGACTCAAACACTCTTAAGTTCAGGGCTCATGGAGGAGAGACAGTGCCATCGTCGATCAAGTCTTGGATCTTGTGCCTTAGGTTCATGCATTCTTCGGTGTAGTGGTCGTTCCCTTGATGGTAGCCGCAATATGCCTTGGGGTTCTAATTCTTCCCTTTCTTGATGGGGTCCGATGTGGGACCGATTGCCATGATAAAGCCTTCTTCAAGTAGCTCTTCGAAGACTTACTCTTGTGGAAGGCTAAGAGGTGAGTATGTTCTCTTGGGCCTTGTCGTGATGTAGTTGACCGAGGGAGGGGGGAGGATTTTCATCATCCGAGCTATCGTGGGATTCATGCCCCACGTCTGCTTGGGTGAAGATGTAACACCCCAGCCTCCTACACAGGCTGCTGGTGCTACCAAGATCCGCTTTCCTGGTTGAGGACTGACCCCACAGACCACCACAAGTCTTTCCAGCATGCTTTGTCCTCACTCACATGCTCCTGAGAAACTTGCCAGGAGGTCACCCATCCTAAATACAACTCCAAGCCAAGCACGCTTAACTGTGGAGTTTCTAAGGAATGAACTCCCTGAAAAGAAGATGCACCTTGGTGGTATGATTAGTAGCCATCAATCCATTTAAGCTAAATCCTCAACCATCAAATTCTTGGGGTATTACACTCACCCCCACTCAAAGAACACAACGTCCTCGTTGCGCATGGGCACACATCTAGCCTAGAATCCACCCCTGCTAAGCGGCTGACCAGGCACTCCTGACCCACAAGCTCAGCACGCGGTCGCAGGGTCGCTCTGATACCATTTGTAACACCCCGACCCCTCACATGGGTCGGCACCCTGACCCCTCACACAGGCTGCTGGTGCTACCAAGATCACTTTCCTGGTTGAGGACTGACCCCACAGACCACCACAAGTCTTTCCAGCATGCTTTGTCCTCACTCACATGCTCCTGAGAAACTTTCC
>BSSO01008163.1:0-10361 GCA_030267885.1 Mesembryanthemum crystallinum | reverse complement strand
TTTCGAGTTCATATAAATACATTTATTCATGGTCAAAGCGCTGTGTTGAAGACCGTGCATAGTTTGGGCGACAAGATTTTAGTGAAACGGAGGGAGTACAATGTAAACCCATCTCCTTATATAGATCATTGCTCAGGCACAACACCACTCTTTTCTTCAGTACACTTCAAAACCACAAATATACACCCATCTCCTTATTATGATCATTCATATCCTCCAATAGATTCCTTGTAATTAAATATACTTGCAGAGACCATAGTGCATATTCATGCCTAATGTTTTCTAACATGTTTTCGTACCAATCCATCAATATAGGGTTCATGATAGGAACTGACAGTTTTTTCACACAGTAGGATTAGAGTAGTTTTATCCTATTGCCTGTTGGATACTGCAGTAGGGGAGGGGTATTTTGAGACTTGAGATTAGGGCAATTACTAGATGTATAAATTTGGCAGATTAGGTTAATTTTCAATGGTTTTGTGAGGAGGAGAACGACAATTCATACATACCTACATACAACCATCGAACCATACATTCGGTCTCAGACAGTTCAACTAGGATTAAGCAACATGATCAATCAAGAAACTTTTGGTTCGCCGCCATGAGAATATAACTGCCACAGCTATATTCATTAATGGCATTGAATGGAAACTGAATGAATATATGAGAAAATATAAGTTGCATAACAGAACAATTTTGAATGTAATATGATCTTAAATGATATGGGAAAAGAAAAAAATGTACCAAAAATAGAATTTTCCATATTGATGCATAAGATCATAATAAGGAGATGGGTGTATATTTGTGAAGTACTATACTGAATCAGGAACTAAGAAGACTCTCTCGGTAGTAATAACTAAGAGAGCACACTGTACAAGTGAATGATAATTAGCAGGATGCACAACCTCAGTCGAGAACGATCCTTCAAGTATGCATCCTGTGGGCATTTCTACTCTCCTCTACTCCCCATTTCTCGTTTCCTCTTCTTTTCTGCTACATAATTTAACTTACGAAGACACTATATGTTAAGTCACAGAACTCAGCAGTTAATGTTATTACTTTACATGTAAAATACTGTTCACTAATGCAATGTACAGAATCACTGGCCTGGCTTGTGGTCTCTCAGGCGAAATATGATCACTCCCAACCCATCAATGTCTTCTGGACTCTCTCTTCGATTTTAGTCCTGGGAACTGACAGGCAATCCCCTTCATGGAGTAAGAACCGATAAACTTCACATTCACGGTGTTCAATTATATGCCTTCCAATTTCAGCCTGAAAATTTGTTAGCAAGTAGTTAGTAACTTGTACACGTAATTTGAATGCAGGACATTGGCAATCCAAGTGCATAGGATATTGAAGGGTAAAATACAGGATTCTCAGAAAAATCCATCAACATAACTAGAGNACCCTCCAAAAGATATAGGGAAACTACCAAAGAAGAAACAAACAAGGAAAAGAAACTTCTATTTTGTTCCATTTGACTGGATGGAAAATACTTTCCTACAAGAATAGTAGTCTAATAACTCTTCCAAGATCACTATCAAGAGTGACCATTGTTTCATTTAGGTTAGAAGAATATGCTCTCCCAATTTTCATTCGATAGAGGAAAATTATTTCCATTTTCAAAGAGGGGAAACTTCCATCACTTTTCATCCCATCCCAACTGGAACCAATATACATGTATCTGTCCTCCTTAGGAAAGGCTATGTTTTTTCCTGTTGGGTCCTAGAAGGATTATGTTCTTATCTCCATGCAGAATGCAGTCAGGCATTTTTCATCAACTAATACTACAAATTTGTGAAGAAAAAAGTTGACTTTTAATGAAAATTATTTGAGCAGAAAAATGTTTTTACACCAAAAAGAGCCTACTTATAATCTCTTCTGACCACTTCTTTTTTGTTGTTAAATTTATGGTTCTGTTTCACTACGTATATTTGTTGAAAGGCCCTATGGTAGATTGACTACTGACAAGAACATTCGTTCAGTGGATCTTTTAAAGTCAAAATGATTTCCTCATTTTGTCAGACTGGGCAAGGAGAAGGTAGGTCTTCTAAGATATCCTGAACACAAAGGTGAAGGGATAACACAATAGATGTCAGAGCAACATAAAAGAATTAAGATAGTCGTGAAGTACCGAAAAGACGCATATGTTGAGCATCTTCAAAGCAAGGGTGATGTTGTAAAAGACTAGAGGCCGCCCCTTTCCAGATAACTCCACCAGGTTTGCGACGATCAACTCTGTATCTGGGCCCCGGCTGACCACGGCAACTTTAAGAGGTTGAGCTAGTTCTTTACACAGACGAGAGCGTAGAGCATTTTGCTTGCTAGGGTCAATAATCTTCTTTCCATCAGATTGCACAATGAACAAGTCAATCTCACAGTTCTTATTCGGCTTTGTGGTGCCTCGCCCATAAGATATCTGTCAACCACAAAAGTGTAAGTATCCATACCTAATCTTGACAATTGCTAATCAAGCTAAGCTGTCATTGACCAATTTATGACAGATGGATGCCAAAGTAAGATGCAACCAGTGTTCCCTAACAGATATTAAGTTTGGTAAACCAGCTAACATAATTTGCCTAAGCTAACATATATATTGTCCTTGCATTAATTTGCTGTAATTTAAAGAAGTTTGTGTTTATTAGATTGTTTACCTTGATATTGTAATCCTTGAGTGTCCTCATAACGTCATAAAGAAGACCTTTATAATCTCGGCAAACAATTTGGACAAGTGTGTGAGAAGGACTAAGAAAGTTATCCATCGTGATAGATGGGCAGCTACTGTTACTAGTTCCACCACAGTGCTTGTCAGGAATCTTGAAGTTGAACGTTTCATCAGTAATTGCAGAAGGGAGAAACGAAGATGTTTGTGAACAAGCAGTAACTTCAGATCCAACTTTTTCTATGTCACAAATCACAGCATCCCCCAGAACAGATTCTAAGTTCTCTTTTGTATCCTCTTGTCTCTTTTTTGTATGAAGTAGCTCCCTAAACAATATATAACAACAGAAAAGTCCAATGAGTTCAGATAAACTAGCCAATCATGTACTTCAAACTTAATTACTGAATCTGAATACTTTCTTAATCTCCTGGTCAGAAAATATTTCTCTTAATAAAGTAATTGATCCTACAGAACTAAACAATGCCCATTTGGTAGACGGAGTTCACAAGCATTGCAGCCGTTATACTAGGGTGTGCAGGGTCCAACAAGACATAGTTTGAATACTGACAAATCTGCTTAAGCATAAATCATTTATTGACAGGGGCCGATAAACCTAGCATCTATAGTTTATCGTCATGTCAAGCTAATCATTTAAGCATTAATAAGACATAAATAGAACAAGACAAGCAGATTGGCATTGTAGGCTGTAGCAGGCAATGCATAAGAGACTAAATTTATACAGAAGCGGAAGTTTTCTGAACCTGGTATCTGTGATGAAAAAGAGGTCCAGTACTTTTCCATCTGGGGTTGTGGATACCTTCACCCTTTCTATATTAAGCTCGAGCTCACACAAAACCTCAGTGACATCTGCCATGAGCAGGATAAAAAAAAAAAAAAAAAAAGGAAGTCAAAACTCCAATTATGAAGAAGTGCTATCTCATGGTCCACTTTGCTACGATGTCTTTGAAGACAATAAAGAACATTTCGACAACTAAGTGAAGCCACAGAGAGAAGTATATACGCTGTCAATGCAAAATAACAAAAATGGCCATCATTCTCATTCCAACAAATCCTAGAAACTTCGAGGATCGATACCAATATTTTGATCGAAAGTCAAAACTGCTCCCCAGCCGAAATTCAGGGTTTCCAATTCCTATACATCAACAAAACCAGGAACTTAAAAGTCCCAAAATTGCTTTCTACTCTAATATTAACCACAGATAACAAAGCCACTACATATCATCAGTCCATCAACCCACCTGTAGATCAAGATAGAATAAAACATATACCAACAATTTTAAAACTGAACTAAAAAGGAAGGGGGTGAAACTATATTAGAAAATAGTTTCCAAATGGAACAATTAAACAGCATTTCAAGTCAACATATCAGACAACCAAAAAATACCCATAAACACTGAAATATATAGCAGAAATAGCAAAGGCAACAACAAAGATCAAAAGACTACCATGTAAAAGCCCCGTTCGGTCATGGCAGCAGAGCTTCAACAAGAAAACTTCAGGAGGCTTTGGAGGCTGCAATTCTGTCCTATAATAAGCAATCCCAGAAGCTGAAGAACAAGAAGGGCATGCCCCCACTAATCTCTTCTTCACCAAACCCCACTTTGTTGTTGGCTTGGCCAATACCCAAAACACTATGTAGCACCATTTCCCATCTGTTGCAAAATCTTCAACACAAGCAAAGCCAACAATTAAAGACAAACACATAACAAAATTAACCTAGAAAGCAAATTAAACACCCACCACAACTTTCATAGCTTTGAATACCAATTTTATCTTTTTGGCTGATCAATGAAGATGAGTTTTGAGCCCATGACATTACCCACCAAGCTAATGGACACAAGCAAAATACCCATCATACAATGTCATCAAAGATCCAAAAAGCAAGCTATAACATATCTCAAAAACAAAAGTCATTCTTTACCATAGACAGAAAATAACCAAAACTTGTGTTAAATTAGCGCCTTACCAACTCTGGTGATGCTCAACCCAAAGAAGAGGATGATGCGGCAGAGATCAAAGCCCAAGCCAAGTTTATCAGGGCAATTGACAGTGATTACAGTTGGGTCCCCTTCCTTCTCTGGTGCCCTCAAAACCACAACATCATCATGTAGTATCCCCATAATCTCTCTCAATTCTTCTCAAAAAAAAAAAAAAACACCCTACAAGAAAAATTACTAGAAAATGTACAAATCTCCTTGTGGGTTAACCTAAATTATAGAGAAGATAGAGAGGAAAAACCTAAAATCTTGACCCTTTTTGGGATCCAAGGATAAAAGCTAATGGGATATGAATGAAGGAAGAGATAAAAGAGTGGAGGTTACAAATGAAAATCATGTGTTTTGAGGGATAAAAAGGGAGGGCTTGCTGCTTTTCTTGCAATTTACTTGTGCTTCCATTGTACTAGTAGTTGGTTGTTGGGCTCTCTCTCTTTCTATGTCTTGTGTACTGCCATTGTCAATTTTCTTCTGACAAATGGGAAGATGATCTTTTTTTTCAGCAAAAAGGGTTTTATTTTGAAAAATCCTGTGTACAAAATAGATACTCATGCCCATAGGATTTTGAATCAAATTGGGGATGAACTAGAGGGAAAAGGTGGGTCAGGGGTGACTTTTTTGATGTTTATGGGTGACTTTTTTAATGTTCATGGACGCCACGTACTCTGTGTGAGTTAATTTTTTAGGGTTTGGAAAAAGTTGGTGAACGGGATAGGGAGACAACTCATCAATAAATATAGCATTTGAAATTAAATACTAGGGGAGATTATATAAAAAATATGGGAAGCATGTGATACTTGATAATTTGATATACTTCCCATAAATTTGGATTTCCAAGCCTTTTGTATATGATTAGCCCATATCTGTTCTGTGCAAGAAGATAATATATATTTCTATTGCAGGAAATTTTCTATTATATTTTTCCATATCTGGTTTGGATTTAAAATTAGAAAGATCTTAATTAACTTTTTTGAGGGAATAGGGATCTAAATTAGAAAAGGAAAGTAGTAATGATTCTCACTTTTAAGGGTGTGTTATTTTAAGATGATTTATTATAGGTGTGTTCATTCTAATTGATGGACTGTATATCAGACGCACTTTAATATCACTTTTTAATAGTAATATGAATTGGTTGAATGAATACGGAATGAATTGTCATATGTGAGAATAAGTAAGTTCCTGAACATAATTGAAATGTATGTAGATTGGGTAAGTTGAAATGAACCCAATGATGCAATGAAGCAAGTGTGAGTAGCTATAAAACCTAATTTAGGGTGTGTTCAATTCGTATGAAAGTATCTAAACTGTTTGAACTGAACTGAACTCACCTAAATGAATAGTAATCTTTGAGAGAAAATGTGTATGGCCTGAACTGAACTAAACTAAACTAAACAACCTAAACTGATCAGAATGACCTGGAATGAGACTAGATAAGGTGAAATGAACACACCCTTACTCCACTCTCCACCCATACTCGCCCCAATGCTATCACTAATCTCGTTATATGTGCTATTCATTGTCCCACTCTATACATGTGACAAAACTTACATATATATTTTTTTATTGATAAAATTGGGATACATAATATCGTCGAATTACCAGATGGGTATTTTTTATGATCACCCTTCGCCACTTGGGTATTTAAAAAAACTTCGGTGCCAAATGAGTAATTTTAATGGATCAAAATCGCATATAGGCCCAAAAATTCGCCACCGGTGATCAAAAATTCATTTATCCTATTGTTTTCATACCAAAAAGCATTTACTTATTACTTTTATTCAGCGAAAGTCACTTTAATTCTCCAAAAACCTCCCTAACTCTCTTTTTTTCCTCTCTCCTCCCCATGGAAATTGGGAGTTAGGGGTTTTTTTTGGGGATTAAAGTGACTTTAGGTGAAAAACGTAATAAGAAAATGCATTTCAGTATCAAAGAAATAGGATAATTTGAACTTTTGGGCACCGGTATCGAATTTTTTGTCTCATATGCGCTTTTGGTCTATTGAAAATACTCATTTGGCAATGGAGTTTTTTTAAATACCCAATTGGCAAAGGGTGGTCATAAAAAATATCCATCTGGTAATTCGACGTAAATAATATGCACGAAAGGTTTGGATTAATGATACATGTATTTGGACATAGGATCTCTATTAATGTTTTTCAATTTACTAATTCTACATTCATTTCAGTTCGGTTGCTTAAGTCAGTTTATCATGCAACTTACTTTTTCTTTCACGTCTTACTAATCAGTTAGCATTAAGATAACACCTCTATTTAATAAATACAACACCCTGAAAAAAATAAAAACAAATATACCCTTATTTTAATTTTACACTATCCCGCCCCCTCTTATTAAATTGGTTTTGTCAGCATTTGAGATGGACAAATATTTTGAATGGTTTGACAACATTTGAGATAGACGGATGGAGTTTTTTTTTTATTTTTATCGTAGAAGGCTTGTCATAAATAGACATATTTTTTTTATTTTTTTTTAACCAAGTGAGTAATAATTTAAAAAAAAAAATCTAAAAAGATAAAATCTCATTTACGGAGAAGTTGGAAAATATCGTATTGTAGTACAGGCACTGAAGTGTTTAAAGAAGAAAGACAGTGATTGGGTGATTTGGGTCCCTATCACTATCACGTGTCTCATTATGTGGGCAGGGTCGTAGTCACGTGTCTCTTTTAACGGATGCTTCAAGAGAAGTGCATCTGTGTTGTGCATGTCACCTCTTTCTCCATCATCTCTTTGCAGCTTGTCTTTGATGAGACTAGTCTCAATGAGGCTACCACTTAGCCCAACTTCAATAAGTGGTTTAGGCCCACCCCATAAACCCTTATTATTCATACGTTTCATCTAATAATTCGATGAGACACGTCTCAAACAAGAATTTGCCATCTCCTTGTTATCTACCTCCCCCGCCCATTGGCACTGAGTAACCATTTTTTTTTTTATGACTAATCTCACCTAACTTGCATACACCTTCATATTTTTTGTCCCTTTATATTGGCCACCCTCTTTTTGGTGCAACAAAAGAAGGTAGTAGAAGCATATGGGTGTTGGGTGGTGGCGGGAAAAAAGGAAAAAAAAAAAAAGAAAAAAAAAGGATGTATATACATTTAGAATGCAAATTTTTGAATACGATCTAATTTAGAGGTGATTTCTCGTAATTTGTGTACTAGATTTAGCGACTTAGGTGAGAGTTTTTACAACTTAGCACATTTATATTAAATTGACCTAATTGTAAAAAGTCAACCCTATGTACCTAAAAGTAGTCATAAATTGCAAAAAGTCACCCCTGGATTGGGCCATCTAACTATTAGACGGTTGTACAAAAGTGTTACTCGATAAGCTAAGTTAAATTATAAATTTGATGAGAGACAATCATAACTAAATTCCAATATAGGAAGTTACTCCCACCGTTCAAAATTGACCTTCCTAAACGGATACTTAGGAGTCAAAGTTTATAAACTTTAACCATTAATCATTCAAGAGATATGATGAATAAAAATGTACAAATATGTTTGTTAGATCGGCCTCTTGAAAATGAAAAATACTCTTATAATTTTAGCTATTGTATTGTATAAACTACCGATGGTCAAAGATTGTTTTTGAAGACCGCAAAAAGTCTAAATAGAAAGGTCAAATGCAGATAGAGGGAGTATATTTTACCTTTGAGTTAGGAAATGGGATTTTCCAACTTTTCTGTAAATGACAATTTCCATTGGACCCAACAAATTTAGCAGTAGTAGAACATGTTACTGTAATAATGTTCAACAAACATCAGCAAATGCAATATAGTTCTTAGCACCCTATGGGTGCATTTGCTTTTCTTGAAAGTACCTTAACTGATCTGAACTGAATTAAGTTGAATTAATAGTAATATGTGAGAGAAAAAGTAAGATGCAGCTACTGAATTGAACTGAACTAAGCTGAATGAATAGTAATCTGTAAGGAAAAAAAGTAAGATGCAGCTACTGAATTGAACTGAATGGCCTGAATTAAACTGAGCGACCTGAAGTGGGATTCAATAAAGTTGAAATGCAACGCATTCTAAATTTCAAACGTAAATAATGTTGTCCAGGTATAAGACGACCCTTCAAAACCAAGTTGATAACCAATACTAAGGGTGTGTTCATCTCACCTTACCAAATCTCATTTTAAGTTGTTCTATTTAGCTCAATTTAGTTTAGTTCAATTCAGACCATATACTTTTTCTCTCACAAATTACTATTCATTCAGTTGAGTTCAATTCAGTTCAGGCCGTTTCGTTCATTCAGTTCAGGTCAAGTCAGGCCATTCAGTTTAGTTCAGTTCAAGAATTTTCATACGAACTAAACAGACCCTAACTCATATTATCATTTTGGTGCAAAGTGACCTTAATTAATGATCAATGATTGATATTCATTAGGAGAGGAAATGGAAAGAAGCAAAGATAAAATAAGGGAAAAGATAAAAAGTGGAATGTAAGAGGGAGAAATCAAAGTTGAAGAAAATAGGCCAAACGAAGTCTTAAGTAGGATAAATTCTAAGAGAACACAGGGAACATGAGAATTGAGGTGAGAATAAAATCTATTTGATGTTTTCCTATTTGGGCAGCTGAGATCAAATGGTCTTGAATGATTATCAATTTCATACAAAAGAAAAAAAAAAACACAAAAAGAAACATTTTCTCCTACAATTTGATGTACATGCTGTTCTCTATTTATTTTATTTTGGAAGATTCATCTTTTGTAAAACCAAAAGATAATTTAGATTTACACGAACTTGTTCTATATTTAAAATGGATCAAATAGGAATCAGTCACTTGAGGTGAAAATAATCATCCCTTTAAAAATGGTAGTCACTTCGAGATCAACTCTGAGCTTGTTTGGTTTGATGGGAATTGGTAGGAAAAGAAAGAAATGATAGGAAATTGGTTCATTTCCAATGTTTGGTTGAATAAATGTAATGACATAAGAAAGGAATTGGTAGGAAATAATTACCATGAAACTTCATTTTTGCTTTCCCACCAAATCGGTGGGATTTGGACGGAAAGGAAGCCACAGTAGTATAAATGACTTGTTTTCCTTTCCTTTTCTTTCTTATTAACTACCAAATATGGGAAAAGTAACCCATTTCCTTTCAATTCATTACCATCAAACCAAACAACGGAAATGACAATTATTTTCTCTTCCTTTCTCTTCTCTTCCTTTCCCTTCTCTTCTTTTCTCTTCTTATCACTTTAGAAAACTAAACACACTGTAAAAGAAACTCATGATTTAAAGTATAAGAGTCACTCCTTAAAAACTTGATCATATTGTAAACCAAGTTGATGTCCAAGATCTACGCATTACTCTTCAACCATTGCATTATTGCAAAGCTATAAGATCAATTATTATTGAGAAAATCTCTTTTTATTACTTAGCAGAAACTAGAGTTGGTTATTAAGGTGATAAGGTAGGTGAGTACTGTACCTAAGTGAGTTGGATTAGATGAGTATTTAAGTAAGTAGGGTAATCCCATAGTAGGTTGAATATTCTTAATAGTAATTGAAAGTCTTTTGAACCATTTTTTCCTCTTAATTGTGAGTTGTAAACAACTCTTCATATAAATTGTGTTTTTTCGCTTCCATTTATCAAATTGATAATGATCACTTAGCTTACCGCTGAATTACCAGATGGGTATTTTTTATGACCACCCTT
>BSSO01008162.1:0-10362 GCA_030267885.1 Mesembryanthemum crystallinum | reverse complement strand
GAAGGTCTCTAAGACTCTTCACCTTTCAACTTCCTAAATGCTGGACACTTCTAGACACAATTAATTTGGAACTCTCTAGAACACACTACCATGCTCTAGAATATTTGGTAAAAATCTCATTTTCTAACAGTTAGCAAACATTTATGAATTTCAATGATGAAAAGAGAGTTTCTGGCCACCAACAATTCACATGTTGAGATTCACGAACAACTACTATTCAGTGTGGATCCCTCTATATGCAGATTTTTGCCTACCTCAGGCAGAGAATCACAACACTATTTATTTGGTTTTTCTTTGAATGTTATTTTTTTTTTTTTTTTTTTGGGTGGTAATAAGAGAAGAATTTACCAAAGCAACCAAGCAGGATAAAAGCTAGAGAGGGAGGGTATTTTCAGTTGAGGGCCTTGAGGCACCTTCTAGGAAGGGTACTCAAGCTGAGAACTCCAAGCCTCTCTGCCATTAACAAACTTACTAATTAGAGCTTTAAAACTGTCACTTCTCCTATTATATTTCAGTGAAGCAAATCTCATACTCAATGTAGTGATTAACTGATCAGCAATCAACGAAGGGCTGACAGCTTTGTCTTGAAAAATCTTCAAATTCCTTGCATTCCAGATAAAGTATACAGCTCCTGCAGCAATAGCACCTAGCAGAGCCATCATATGTTTCCCCTTGCCCTTCTGTATTAGCCAGATGGGCCATTCGTGTATTTCCATAGGCCAGAGTTTAACATGTAGCTTCATTTCCGCCTGTTGCATAACCTCCATATTGAACCTGCATGAGAAAAATAAATGCCCAATAGATTCAGCCTCAGAATTACAAAGTTGACAAGTATCAACCCCATTCAGGATATTCATCTTATGATGTCTATCCTTTGTAAGTAATCTCCCTCTCAGAGTGAGTAATAGAAATATTGCATGTTTTGTGTTAGGATTCAAGCTCAAACATGTTGTGGGCCCGAGGGTATTGGGTCGTAGAGGTGAAGGAACTCGAGGTTATTGGGTTGTAGTGGAGGGGTTCGTCGTGAGCGGGACGCTAGAAGATGAGCCAAAGAAGTACCATGGAGCGGAAAAAGTCGAGAACGACCAGATCTTCGCGGGGCAAAGGCCACCCGGGCGGTCGCACGGACAGAACTGCCCTGTGGGCAGTTTCTGGGTCCATTCAACCAAGCGGCTTGGGCGCCCGGCCGGACGGCCCTGCAGCTGGGCATTCGCGAGCTTAGCGGCTTAAATTGCTACGAGTTATTCTTTCCTATTTTTTGCATTATTATTTTAGTTTCCTAATTTGATGTAATTTCCTATTTACTAGATTATGTATTTAGGAAATATTATCTTGTAAGTTTTTAGGAAGTTTCCTAGTTTCGCTATGATTAGGATTCTAAGATAATTAGCTTGGGGAAGGGGTTTCGTAGTTAGAGTCAAATTAGGACTTAGGGCTATGTCTATATAAAGACTTGTATGGCTTATGAATTTTGTATCCTAGAGAAAGCACTAAATCAGTTAGATGGAAAGTGCTTGAAGAAGAAAACCAAACACAGTTGTGTAGAGTGGTTATAGTGGATTTCGTGGTTTTTCCCAGTTGGGTTTTCCACGTAAAAAATTCTCGTGTGTTTTTCATACTTTTAATCTCGTTTTTAGCACCAAATTTCCTAACATTTTGAAATTGCAATCCCACTCCAGACAGCTTTAGAGTGTTTAAATTTATCACCTGTATACATTAGTTGCCTATACCCTGTCTGAATAGTATAGCAGCCATAAGCATCGACAGGCCAAGTAGGTGAATGCATGAGACCAAATCCATTCCCTCTCAATTTGTCATCTTTTTCCAATACCAGCTGATGTCTTGTGGTGGCTGATATTGGTATAGATCAATCCCCTTACGGTATATACCATGAATCCATCTAACCCAAAGATTATCTTGCTTGCTAGCAACTGCCCACAAATGTTTCGCAATAGCACATCTATTCCATAATTTGTAGTTGTTGAAACTTAAGCCACCCATACTTTTTGGAGCACAGACAGGGTTCGAAATCGTGGTATTAGTCGCAATCGGGGTTACGGTCGCGGCATCGCGGAAACGGATTGATACGGGTTTCGCGTATCGGATCGCGGTCGTCGCGGGGTGGATTTTGGTATCGGTCATATCACTTGTATCAGCCATTTATCGGTTGTAGCGGACATTTATCAGTTGTATCGGCCAATTATATTTATCAACAATATCGGCTATTTATCAACAGTATCGGCCATGTAACGGCCGTATCGGGCTAGGTAACGGTTGTATCGGTCATGTAACGGCCTTTTTGAATACCCCTTGACGTACCGATACATCGCGTATCGGCAACCTCAAAACCTATACGTAACGGCTGATACGTCGCGTATCGGCCGATATTTGAAACCATGGTACAGACCTGTTCCCAAGATAGCAATGGGATTTTGGTCTTGGTAGCTGATTGACCCCGTAAAAAGTTTCTGCACACTTGCTCTACTTGTTTCACAACACTTTTGAGGAAGGATGAAGATAGAAGACCAGTACACATGCAAGGAATAGAGCCTTCAATTGATAAGTTGGGCTCTGCCAGCTAATGAGAGATGTCTTGTTGCCCAGCTAATGAAAGATGTCTTGTTGCCCAACAATTGATTCTAGCTGTAATTTTCTCAAGGAAATTGCAATCAAGCTTAGTCCTTCTTGTGGGAGAAATAGGCATTCCCAAATATTTCATAGGGAATCTATCTTCATTGAAACCAGTAAGGCGAAGAATTTTCTGCTTCAAATCATCTTTGATACCTCCAAAAAAGATCTGGGATTTTGACATGTTAGCAGTAAGCCCCGACACATTAGAAAAGTGTCTAATAGCTTTCATCACTACCTCCACAGAATTACAAAGAGGGTTGAATCTGAAAGAAGGGCAGATGCAGTGTACCTTCAATGATCTGCTCAAGTATTCCACAACCAAGACAAAGATTAGGGGGGAAATGGGATCACCTTGCCTTAGTCCCTTAACTCCACTGAATTTTCCATGCAGTCTACCATTAATATTCAGAGTATAGCTAGTAGTTGTGATGCATACCATGACCCACTTGATGAATTTAGAAGGGAAACCCAAACCAGCCATAAGCTTCTCAACAAACCTCCAATCAACTGTGTCATAGGCTTTCCTCAGGTCAATTTTCACAGAGAATCTAGGAGACACTTATGCCTATTGTATAGCCTAAGGAGATCTTGCACAATCATGATATTGTGGCCAATGTATCTTCCAGCGAGGAAGGCCCCTTGATTATCACTTATCAGAGATGGTAGTATATCTTTAAGTCTGTTGCAAATCATCTTAGATATACATTTATATAGTGTATTGCAACACGCAATGGGTCTATAATCACTAGCCATCTCAGGTTGCTCAGTTTTAGGCACTAGAGTAATAACAGTGGAATTGAGTTGAGCTAGCATTTTACCTGAGTGAAATAAATCCAATACAGCAGCTGATATTTCTTTTCCAATGATATTCCATGTGGATGTGAAGAATCCACTCCCATAACCATCCGGACCAGGGCATTTTATAGAAGGGATTGAGAATAAGGCCTCCTTGACATCCTTTTCAGTGAATGGCTTGATTAAACTGAGCTTCTGAGCTGTTACCAAAGTTGGTCTAGCTTGTAATATGTCCTCTCTAATCTCCTCAGAGCTGCTACTTTTACTACCCATCATGCTCTTTTAAAAAGAGCAGAATTCAGTAATCACATCATCATAATCAGTCAGATTTTCTCCTTGTTAATGACGTATAGATACAATTCTATTCTTCAATCTTCTTTGCTTAATGCAGGCATGAAAGTATCTGTAATTAGAGTCTCCAAGATTAATCCACTGAGCCTTACTCTTTTGTCTGTAAAAACTCTTAAGAGTAATAGAACATCTTCTGTATTCTGAGCTGGCTTCCTTCTCAATGTCATATAAGCTAGAATGCAGGGGGTTATTCTGTAGTTGCTGCTGAATTGAATGCATTTTTGCTCTGGCTTCATCTGTTCTTCTTTGGATATCACTATACTTCCTCTTCTTCAGCTGTCTCGGGTTGTTGTAAGAGTTGCAGCTTCTTCTCACACAGTACATCTTGTAACCTTTAAAATGTTGTGACCACCCCTCTGTTACAATGTCATAGCATTCCTCGGCTTCACACCACATATCATAAAATTTAAAAGGTGCTTTACCTCTTACAGGAAACATAAAAAAACTGGATCAGTAATGGGCTGCGGTCTGATATATCTTCAGGAAGTGCAGTAGTAATTGCGTCATCAAATAAGTCAGCCCAGTACTCATTGAACAAAACCCAGTCTATCTTAGAGAATACCCTGTATCCCTCTGCATGTTTATTACTCCAAGTGAACTGGCCACCCACCTTACACATTTCATCAAGTTTGCAGTACTTGATACAGCTAGCAAAGTCACAATTCTCAAGGAATGTAACTTGATTGGCCCCCAATCTGTTGTTTGCAGTAAGCAGGCTATTAAAATCCCCAAGCACTAGCCAAGCCAAATTCCGAGTCACTAATAGAACATAACTGAGCCCATAATAGTTTTCTCTCCTCGATTGTATTATATCCATATACAAAAGTGACAAAAGGCTTTTGCTGTTGCCTTATATATCACCTTGCAATGGACAGTTTGTGCAGATGCTTCTACAATATCCACCTCAAAAATGGAAGGACACCAAGCAACTATGATCCGTTAGCAACATAAGGAAGATTAATATACCTATTCCAATTAGGAAACATTTTCTTCAAACAAAAATCTAAATTCTGTACTTTCTATGAGTTTGGTTGTCCTCTTAGCCTATTCTTCTGATGGTGGAATTAGGTGGGACATGTAATCACTCCTCACTCATACTCATCACTCATCACTACATGGTGGCAAACTGGCAATTGGACGGGTCAGGTTTTGGGTCAAATAATGATGAGATCTAGTTATTTCGGGTTGCATTGGGTAGGATTGGTTCAGATTTTTGCTGATTTCGGGTTTCAGGTTAACCCAGATCGCGTTAGTTCCGATTTTGGTTAAATCTGTTTTGGGTTAATTCGGACAGCGGAACAGGTCAAACAACGATAGTTTCGCGTTTCTGATTTTCTCTAAATTAAGTCATTTGAAGTTCATATTTGCGTACATTTAGATCTTGTAACTTCAGAGCCAATAAAATTCTATGAAATGGAAATAACGAAATTTACTATATGTTGAATTTTGACCTTTCGGTCTTTTTGGATTTTGGTAAACTTTGAGTCAGGTGTGATAGGGTTTCAGGTACATTTCATTCAAAGTTTACTTTGATTTCTGGTCGCTTTAGGTAAGAAGATATATTTTCAAGAATATCATGGATCGGGTGATCGGTGATTCGGATCAGCTTTCACAGGTTGGGTTGGTCGCCACTTGCCAGAAGTATTCATCACCGGGTTTTGAAAAATAATATTTCAAGTCCTTATGGATGGTAGTATTCAGAAGTATCATGATGGAAGGCCACAAGAGCGTGGAGAGATGAGTATCAGGTACTGTTCTGCCTTAGAAAAGGAGGTTGCTGCGCAGTGAAAAAGCAGATAGAATGAGGGTACCAGTGAGGAGGAAAGTCTAATTAGAGAAGAGTGATGTTGTTTACAATGAGGGTAGCCTAAATGACCTGACTTAGGTATCACTATATCAGATCAACAAATTGACCAAGGTGTAGCTGCAAGTTGAAATTACAATGGCAATGCTCAAACCAAACACAAAGAGCTGACCAGTAAATCATGTCAAAAAAATTATAAGTTTGTTTTAATCTATTCGTTTGTTGTAGGATGACGAGGTCTTCATCGAGAGAAGCCTTAAGGACAGTGAACAAGTACAGGTATGATATTCTGCCATTTATTTTATTGTAAGACGAAAGATGGAAAATATTTATTTCACAAACAAGATAATTGAAACCTTTTCAATATGCAATTTGAAACTGCAGATGGAAGATATCTTGTTGTGTCAAGGTGTACAGAGAGGCCTCGAATCACCTGCATATCTAGTGGGCAGATATGCACCTGCTTTTGAGAAAGCAATGCACCATTTCCATCGCTTGCTGCATCAAAGCCTGACAGGAGAAAAAACTTCCATGTAGCTCTTTATAAATCATTGGGGAATGCTAAGTTGTAGTGATTTCGTTTCGAACCAAAAAACCCGTGTAACATATGTAATTAAGAATGCTTTTGGTGAACTTCAGTGTGCTTGCTTTATTCGCCCCATTCATCATTCGCAGGAGCTATAAAGGGGTCTAGGATGGTCATAAACCGTCTTAAAGTCTATGTTGTATATATACAAGTGTAAAAAAAAAAAAAAAAAAAAAAGAACCTTATGCCTTTTTTTTGTTATGCCTTCTCTTCAAACAAATACGAAAATCTATCCGTAGATGACTGCATGTCGCTCTTCAGTTCTTATATGCTTTTTTCCTTGCTCAATTGATAATTTGATATCAAATTATCCATGGTTTCATAATTCAGCTGACGGATGCTTCGAATCCCTTCTCCTACAAGGACAGCATCATTGAGAATGAATGAATAGTAATATGTAGGAGAAAAGGTTCACGGTTTATTTTAGAGGTTAATGGTTTCTTAAAATCCAACCTAGTTTTTGAAAGTATTTGTCTCCAGACCAAACTGAAACCTAAGGCTATACCTTAATTCCCCCTCATCTGTTTTCAACTTAAGAACTTGCCAAACAGTCCATGTTCTTCCCTTGTAGTTATTTATCTCCAGTAATCCATCTGTACTGCTAGATGAGAATTCAGATGACATTTGCCATTGCATCATAATCACCTGATCAAGTATACATATATACTACCAAGTACCTACTAGACCAAGTCATGTTTTTGACATTCGACTTTTGTCAAATCAAAATTTGATCAATGTAAATCTTGTATAGATCAAAATAGGACTAATATAGAACTTTATTCTTCATTGTGCTAAATAAGAATTCTTCCTCTTGTGATCGATGTAAGTCTTGCATAGATCGATTAAGGCTAAATGAGCTTTCTCTCACTACAAGAAAAAACGTTTGGGCGAAGAAAATTTTTGTCCCCGAAAATAACATTTTCGTCGCCCAAACCCTTAGCCCACAAAATATATTTCGTCACGAGGTCGTCGCCCAGTCCTTGAAGCCCATAGTCTGGGCGACAATTGCATTTTTGTGGCCCAAAACACATAGATCTATAAGATATATTGTTCACACAAAGAAATGTGATATTAAGAGACAATTTTTTTTTAGGGGTTAAGAGACAAATAAATTTCTCTATTATTATCCGGTATGGTGCTTATTGAATTGTGGTTGTCTTTCAGTAAAAATACCCTCACGCTAACAACATGCTCCCAATATCAAAATTGTGGACTTAACCTCCCTTGTTTGAGGCTTTGAAAGTCACACAACTTTGCTCCATTGACTCATCTACAATATTATTTCCTTCGTTCTCAAATGAAAGTGACGCTTGGTTTTCCGCAAATCACGTATATATCCTTCCTTGTACCTAACGAAGGGGCAGGGTGGAAACGAAGTACTCTATCTGTCCCGAAAAGTTTGTCCAACTTTGAAAACTATGCGATTACAACTTTTTCGGTCAGAGTTAATAACGATTTTTGAGTAGACTGTTCATAAGAGATCTTGAAAGACACTTTCTTGAATACAAATTAAACCAAATATTTAGGAAGAAAAGGATTGATTAAATAATAAGTGCATGTGTGCAAGATCTGCAAGAAGAGATATGGTGCACCTGGAATCATAGAGCAATCTTTGAGAGATTAGTAGCCCACGTGAGAGTTACATTAACATACATAATTTAACAGCTATGTGAATTAATATAAGGGGAACAACAATTCAGACTTGTCCCATTTATAATAATGCACTTTACGTGTATGTTTTATGCTAATTATAAGGGTTTTCACTAATTTAATTTTGTTGCTGATGAGATTGTTACCCACATCACATGCAATGTTTTCAAGTTCTAATTAGGCTCTTAATTGGGAGAAATTTTGGGTTATGTTAATGTGAGATCCATGCTTTGATAATTAGTTAGCTTGCCCGATGAAAGTGCTGACTATGTTCGTTATTATGTAGTAATGGTTAATTAAAGCATTCTAATTAGAAAATTCTAATCTAATCTACTTTGGATTTCATGAATTTGATGAATAGGATTGTGTTGCCCTTGATACCTTTTGATCAAGCTGTGTTTGATCTGATTATTGGGGGGGAGGAATTCCATTTATGCAAAGTCTTGCATGAACTTTGTCCATATATACAATGGACGAAGTGAGAGTGACCTTTTTGAAATGCAAGAGTTACTACTCTAAAAGTGGGATTCACCCCTATATTGTTTAAGAATTGCCTCTTAAGAGCTAGTCTATACGAATATACGATGGATAAGTCCATACAATACTACATACCTACTCTTTAAAGCATTACAGAGCTCTAATCTAACTTTTCACATACATCTTAAATCGGTTATCATGTTGGTAAAGATGTCACGGTCAATTTGTGTATTTCAAAAATGATGCTAATACAAATGTTCAAAGTTGGTTCGAAACTATTAATAATGGCCTTGTTTGGCAAATGGCTTGTGGCATTGGTTGTTGGCTGTTGGCGGATAGTTGGTAGATGTAGGTTGGTTGCATTAGCTGCTTTAAACGGCCGGTAAAAGTGGCTGTTTTTAAAAGGTGTTTGGTAAATTAGTTGGTCATTATTTGCTAGTACCTTGTAGACTCTTGAAATAAAACTTACTAGCCACAGGCCAGCTCCAAAAGCTACTCATAGTAGCTTTCAAAAATTGGCTTGTGGGATGCCAAAAATCAACCCATTCAGTCACTTACCAAACACCTTCTGTGGCTGTTGGATTAATCAAACAAGTCAAAATTGTCAAAAACCATTTGCCAAAACACCCCACAATATGAATCTAATAAAGGTAGATTTTTCATTGTAAAACTTTTTAATTTATCACATATTAACGTTCAAAGTTTGGTTGTGAATTTCGACATCAATAAGTCCGGAAGGTTAATTTGGGAAGGAGTGAATATTAGGAATTTGTGCTTGAGTCAAACGATGAGAGTACTCTTTTAAATACTTGTAAAAAGATCCATTTTCTTGCTCCAGGAAACATTAAACATTAAATTTTAATTGAGTCAGATTTCTGCAATTGGCAGCTGCAGAAATTCACATGCAATATATATGATGTCAACATCATCGAATGAATCTTGTTACCAATTCTCTCTAATTGACTGATAGTAACCTATCAACAGACCTTGCTGTAATGGCGTTGGAGCCATGCAAAATTATGCAAGTACATACTTTACTATTTTTGTCTACCAACTAACAGAATTTCTCCTCCTATTAACTTGTGAGGGGAAAAAAAAATTTAAAAAGGAGGACGAATGAGGGGGAAAAGAAAAAATACTATGTGGAAATGAATTAATGATATATGCGAAGTGCCCCGGCAATGCATTACAAGAAGACTGATTAGCTCAGGAGCACGCTGATCTATTGTTTGATCATCCTGTATATGTCGTTGAAGAGATCCCTACTTCTTAGCCACCACCACATGGCTGGATTTACACTTGCATATGTGGAGTTCTTGATGCCTTTTGATCCAATACTATAACGTATTTTATAGGCCAAGAAGGATGTAATAGAGTATTGTAATCGGTAACGCGATTAACATCCCAAAGATCACCCTGCATATACAAATTGAGGTAAAAAGAAATTAGATTTCAGGAAGCTATCCTTCTCGCAAAGAACAGTCTTATGAAATTATTGATGTTGAGCTAAGACAGCCAAAATTTTCAATTTCCAATCTAAAAGTATTAGTTGTGGTTTGAAAAGTATATGTTGCAATAATGCAAAAGTATTACTGGTCTTATACAAAACAGTCTATATAGACTATCTAAAATTCGTTGTTGCATGCATCTAGGCAATAGCAATTTTGATCTTCTGTTGTTTTCATTTCCGGGGAAAAAATTACTTAGGGCCTGTTCTTTTCGACTGAAACTGATTGAACTGAACTGAACTAAACTTATTATGACTGAACTGAACTGAACTTATTGCGACTGAACTGAACAAAACTGAAACTTAACTTAACTTAACCTAACCTAACTTAAATAAACTAAACTAAATTTAAATTAACTTAATCAAAACTTGATATTAATTATTATTATTATTATTATTATTATTATTATTATTATTATTATTATTATTATTATTATTATTATTAGGGAGAAATAAAATGATGGGTAATTAAGCAATTCAATTCAACGTCATTAAAATTATGATTTTAGTTCTTTGTTTATGTATGTATACACTTTTACAGCTTTAATAATAATATTATTA
>BSSO01008161.1:0-10362 GCA_030267885.1 Mesembryanthemum crystallinum | reverse complement strand
CTCACACCCACTACCCATTAGTTTAATGTTTATCAACCAAGGGCAAAATAGTCCAAATACACTCTCCTTAATTCTTGTGTGAATAGTGCAATGTTAAGGAAAGTGAGGGACTGAGGGAGTACTTGTTACTCCCTAGTGTAAGTACTTGCATTAAGCCATTTATGATTCTTTTTGCTTATGTTAATTTTTGTTGATTTTGTAACTTTTGCCGATTGATATTAATTTACCGGTATATAAAGAAATGGATGAAGGCCATTATTCAATATGTTGTTATGTACATGATACTAAGATACGATAATTAACCATGAAGATGAACACGAAGCCACATATTAGAATATCTACTTACTAACTAGTAGATTAATCACTCTATAGTTTTGTGTTTTTTTTGTTCCATTTAGTTTGTCTTTGTTCTTTCTAGTGCACTTATCTCATCATTCTTCTCATCAAATCAATGCAAACCACAAACTCAATATGCTGTTCATCTCCTTAATTTCAACTAGAACAATTTTAGTAACAATTATTCTTGTATGAGGCGGTCTCATACATGAAACCTGGTACCTTGAAAAAGAAATGGAGATTTGCACTTTGGATGGTGACTAGGGAAAAATATCAAAAGAGTAATGACATTTGGCATTTTTGAAGGGGCAAAAAATTCAGCTTTAGCTTATTAATAGTAGAACACAACTAGTCTACAACTGAGTCCAAAAGGACTGTTTGGCCCTCAATCCACAACCAATATGTGATATTGTACACTGGTAAAGGAGCTTAAGAGAGAGAAGGTTGAGTTGGTTGCATGTTATTTTCGTTTGGATTTGACACCCCCCTAATCACCAAATTCCAAGCTAGTAATATAAAGAAAAGAGGTAAGCAAAATTTTCAAATTTGAGCAGAGAAAATTACGCTGCTCCATCCAATCTTCATATATTGGTGAATGGTGATTGTGATGGAATGTTGATTGCAGATAGATATATAGTTGTAGTTTGTTCTCTTTATAACTTTTGGTAGTATTTGGCATGAGCATGTCTTTGGATTTTACGTTATTCATGACCCACACCCACCTTTTTGTTTTATTACACAGCTAAACTTCTCTCTCTCGCATAAGTCAGATCGAATTAAAAATTACGGGTGTATTCATTTCAATTCACCAATTTTACATCCAATTCAATTCCGCAACTTATATGTTCTCTTTCATATTATTATTCATTCAGTTTATTTCAATCTAGTCCAACTCAGTTAAGTTCATCTCAGATGGTTTCAGTTGAAATCTTCACTATCTGCTCTAAGAGCCTCAATAATCCACTTTTGGCTAAACATTTGGGGTGATGGAAATGGGGAACCAAAACTTAGGGTTCTCAACCTTTTGATGTGTCCATATAACTCCCACACCCAAATCTTTAATCTTCTTATGCAGTACTCAGTATAATAAAGTTGTAGATACAATAGGATACTACTTGAAACAAAGAGTGATACAGGTCATCTTTGCTCTTTTTTGATTCAAGATTGCATAGACAATTCAATTTCAACACAATCATGTGAGAGTTTAAGGCCCATGAAAGCAATGTAATGGGGAAGTGGGCCACCATTTTTGGTGGGACATGTTGTAGGGAGGCGTGGCGCCAATAGATGAAGGGGAAGATGGGTTGGTATTGACTGCTTGGCCTGCACCACTTTGCATCTCACACAACAAGTAGTAGAGTACTACTCTCATTTTTTTACTCCACTAGTGTAATGGTTATAATAATTTATCTGTGTGTTTCACTGTGATTGATAGCTACATCTGTTTAATAGTTAGACGATCAATTTACGGATAATTCTTCGTCATTTAATAATGATTTTCAACGATTTAGGAGTGATTTTTTATAATTTAAAGACTATTATTGTAATAAGATTATCTTTAGGTTATATAAAGTCATCCTTAAATCACAAAAAATGACCTTTAAATTGGCTTATCTAATGATTAAACACTTGTACATTAGAAATAAGTTTTTGAATCAAAGTTATCTTTTGATAACTATAAAAATCAACTATGACAGTTAGTGTGGAACAGCGGAATATTACTGAAGGAACTTTTGTAATTGAAGTGAGACAATGATTGTCTCCAATTGTTTGTATTTAATTAGTAGTATGAAAGATAATTAAAGTAGTAGCCTTCAAGGATAAGTTAGTAAGATTTTAATTAAATAACACACTATTTTATGGGAGGGGATCATATAAACTCCTAGTATAGGGCTATACCTCTTGTTCTCTTCCTACCTCAAAATTGTAAGAATTATGTGTAGACCACTTGAGGGAATCTAGGAAATATAAAACTAGGAAACATACACATATTTTATCATAATTAAAAAAAAATGAAAAGAAAAGAAAAAGATTATCACTCATTGTAACTAATACTCCCTCCGTCCCTCACTTTCTTTAACATTGCACTATTCACATAAGAATTAACGAGGGTGTATTTGGACTATTTTGCCCTTGATTGATAAATATTAAACTAATGGGTAGTGGGTGTGAGAAACATTAAAATAATGTGAAGAGAGAGAGTGATTGAAGAGAGAAAGTATAATTTTTTTATTGTATGTAAGGAATAGTGGGGGGTAAATAAGGGAGAATATGAGAAAAATATAGTTATATTAAGGTAAGTATGAGACTTGATTTTGGGAGTTTGGTTAAGGTAAGTGGGGGACGGAGTGAGTATATAGATCATAAAAGTTAAGACATACAGTACTAAACTACAATAAGTTTTTAATGTGTATGCAAAAAAGTACTCCATTATCCTTAAACCAATGAGTCCCTTTCAGCATTAGAGTGATCTCATTTATCCAATTAATTAATTAATTGTTTTATAATAATGGAGTACTAAGAGAAGATAGATAAGAGGTTGTCATGATTGAAGAAAGCACTTAGAAAATTCAACATGTCATTATCAAATATCAATGTCATTATTTACATTTCATCATATATTATTAGCATACTATGATATGATAGACTTATGCGACCTAAGAGTCGTAGTAGAATTAATTTGCTACTTGTCACCTTCTAGTTCCCCCAATACTTTTGTCCAATTTATGTACTACTATTATTTAGTACTCTATTTCTTTGTGATTGTCACATTACTCTATTTATTTTATTTTATTTTATTTTTAATAGGACACATAGAGGATAGATTCTAATATACTTGTTTGATTGTGAATAAACAATATGCTAAGAAGGTACGTCAAAGAAAATAAAAATAATGGTTTGATTTATTAATTACTTTCATAGATAAATACTAAGTAGTAGTATTATCTTCTGCATTATCTACCTGTTTTAAACTTGTTATAACTGACATTCTTACTTTTATACTATGGACTTCTTCAATTTTCAATTCCCTTTATGCATTCCATTTTTTTTCTTTTTTTTCTCTTATCAACTTACCTTTTTTAAGTATTTGATTCTATTTTTTCCTTTGTGAAATAAATCTATACTTCCACAACATCTGGAGTATGGGATATTTCTTTTCCTTTAAAACAGGCTTATTATCCTTAAAGATATTTTTTCGGATAGTGAACCCATTTATTTTATTTTTTTGTTTCGACATTCTCATCTATCAAACAAGGTTGATGGCTCAATTCTTACAAATGAAAGAACTACTTATCGAGCACACTTTACTCCTTTGTGGGGCCGATCCGGTGCAAACAAGACTAATCTTAACTTAAAAAATTAAGGTAAACCTGTAGTCCAGACCAAAAACTTTTGGTGGATACATAAAAGTAGACTGGTTTGTGTTGGGCCAGAGTGAGCTAATTGTTTTCACCCAAAATCTTGGGCCATAAATGAGCCGGACCACTGGATCAGGCTTTCAAAACCGAGCCCAACAAGGAGGAGGCTTATTGATAGGGCCTCTAGGCTGACCTTCAAAGCCTACATCTCCTCCTTTTATTTGACTTTGATTTTAGAAGCCGGCCGTCATGTTTAAGGCCTGGGCCCAAATGTTACACTTGGGCTCACAAAAGCACTTTGGTGTGGCTCAAAAAATTTTCCGCAACTCACAAAGCGTAACTTTGTTTTGAAAACGGAGGGAGTATATTCCTTTCACATAAAAAAAGAAAAAAAAAAACTAGTACTTGCATATACAATACGTCGAAGAAATTGGGACATAGAACTTTATCTAATAAGCTCTAGCAGGCATTACCTTAAAATATTTTCAGTTTGGAGAGAAAAGATAATTTCTACTCTCTCCATTCTACAATGAAGGTGACGCTTGGTTTTCCGCCACTCACAACCTTCATTGTAGAACGGAGGTAGTATTATTTTTTGAGTGTTTCTTGATTATTCGTTTTTCACCCAAATAATATATTCATCAATCATATTCAAAACCAATTGTCGATAGTATAAATTCAAGCATTTGAAATCATTTTCAGATTCTTAACACGATAGATCAATATACTAATCGATAATGATTATTCCTAACACGCTTCAATAAGGATATCCAATAATTTGCAATAGTTGCCATTGTTGAACAACAAATAAGCTATAACGAAACCGAATCATATACTATTGATCATCCTCCATAATTATTTATAGGTTTTGAAACAAAATTTGAGGGCTCCAAAGTGCCATAGCTACCCTCTTTTTGGTTCAATAAAAAGCTTTATTCCCGCGTAGGCTTTATATACAAGCATGTTTTTCCAAGGAATAAATCCCAAAGCTCCTTCTCTTAATAAAGGCAAAGAATGGTCTGACTTTGAAGAAAGACATCTTAAAACTAGATGTGAAAAGAACATTGTGAATGGGAGTTAATACCATCCAATTATTGCCATGTGTCTAAAGGCATCCACATGTACCTTCTAGTAGCTTCTTGTGTGGCCCCCAGGGGTAGAAACAAAAATACTTCTTGATCACTTCCTCTTGTCCTAATTTTTAGAAAAATTTTTATTTTGGATACCCGACGTTAGGCATAATTGCAATTTGGGTACCTATCTTTTCAATATTCTCATTTTGGGTACCTGTAATTTTAAAAATTGTCTCATTTTGGGTCATTTCACTCACAACGTTAAAAACTCTGTTAAAATGCTGATGTGTCATGAAGGAAATTTTTTTACCAAATTTTTTTTAAAAGTTATGAACAATTTATTTTTAGTTATTTAGAATTTTTGGGAATTTTTAAAACATTTTTTGATTGAGGACACGTCAGCATGTTAACGAAATATTTAATGCCATTAGTGAAATAATCCAAAATGAGGCAGTTTTTAAAATTTCAGGTACCCAAAATGAGAATATTGAAAAGACAGGTACCCAAATTGCAATTATGCCTCACGTCAGGTACCCAAAATGAAATTTTTCCTAATTTTTATTATCCATCTTCCACATCTTAAATACTCCATATAATGTCTCATCATATCTTATTGGACATATTTATATATCAAATGAAAACTGGATAAGCAAATAGTAATATGAGAAAAAAAATGGTATTAGGTAAGTAAAAAGTATATTGAGATAAATAAAAGTGATGCTGGCTGAGAAAAAAGTGGTATTGAAATAGAAAAAGTAGGATTGTTTACACACTAAAACTTGTGGTGCTCACAATATCTACTTTTTTAGATATCACTACCAATTTCTGTGCTCTCGGCACTACTTTTAGTAGCATTTTTTGTCGCAAAAATACGGTTTTTGAGTGACAGAATACCAATTATTAATTAAGTAGTTTCACTTTTACTGCAGCAATATTAGGCGAACTGATATAATATTTTGTGTAATGAAATTTGTTAGGATTTACCTACTTTCAAACACAATGATGGAGCAACTTGCTAATCCAATGGAAAAAGTTCGAGTGACTCTCTCTCAAACTCTCCCCTTTCATTTTGTGGGGAAGACGCCCGAAAAAGAGAGATAGACGAGAAGGTAAATAATTCTTAGTGTCGAGCGTAGTGTAGTAGCGTAGTTGGTGGACACCTTATTATGTGATCCTAGTGACCTAGGGAAACATCCTTAAAAGCAATAGAATTATGCTAAAAAAAGGATTAACCAAAAAGATTACATCTTCCATTAGCCAACACCCAACAAAATACACACCTTAAAACTTGTCAATCATTAGATAAATAATTACAGAGACTCAAATAAATGTGTAGCTTTTTATTGACTTAATATACAAGGAAATGTGAATGTCCCCATCTCAAAATCACTTGAACTTTGAGTATTCGAAGTCCTAACAAAAGAAAATTCCAACAGCACATACAGCAGCCTTCCACAAAGCTAACTCTATTTCAACCGCGTTTCCAGATTCCTCTCTTTTATCTTTATCTTTTTCTCTCTCTCTAGATCTCTTTCTTAGTACTTATATACTCCATGTATTTCCCAACTTTGCTACGTTTCTATCATTTTGGTTCATTGGTTGCGTTTTAGATCTCTTCAGCAAATTAAACAAACATGAGCGACCCTAAATATGCTTATCCCTACCCTGCTCAAGCTCCAGGTAACTTACCTTCATCAACTTTATCTTCCTTTTCTTCAATTATTAGAGGGATTTGTTGTCGTCGTTGTCGTCGTCGTTGTTGTTGTGTTGCTAGTTTGTTGTATTGTAGTATGCAAGTTTTGTATTCTGTATGATCATCAAGTAATGATAGGAAAATGCTAGAAACCATCGTTACCCACAAATTGTTGATGGGTACTTTGTAGTTTTATTGGAAAAAACATGGTCTCTAACGTTGTTTATGTACCGAATTGATCATATTTAGAGATCATTGCTATTATTGTATATTGCGGTAATTAGTAACTAGCAAAGTTGCATTACGTTGGGGTTTTGGGAAAAATGAAGACTTGAAAGAGAGAATTAATGAAACATGGAAAATAGTAAATGATCCATACATGAGAAAGATGTCTTCTTTGAGATGTAGAGGCAAAAAAATAAATTTTTTCACTAATTGAATCACATACAGAGATTTAAATTTCAGAAGATCTTGCATTTGATAGGTGTTAATATCCAACCCAATTGCTAAAATAATTTAGTAGAAAGTTTAAAGACGGGCTTATGTATCATCCACGTTTCAAATTCATGGTTATGTGTTCATAGTTATATGTTATAGTTTGATGAGTAACATGAATACTAAAGAGTTTCAAAGGATTTTAGCGACATCATCCTAATAAACTTTTTAAAGCAGGTTATAACTACCAAGGTCCTCCAGTGATGGCACCACCTCAATACCAATATGCACCTCCACCACCACCACCGCAACAACAACCACCAAGTCGAGGATTTCTTGAAGGATGGTATGTTTCTATATCAGCCCTGTTTGTTTTTTTTTTTTGTTAATCTTTATATAAGTCCTGAATTTGATTAGATACTGTTAAAACATGTTTGATTGTATTTGTGCAGCCTTGCAGCTCTGTGTTGCTGTTGTCTCATTGATGAGTGTTGCTGTGACCCATCAATTATTTGCATTACTTAAGCATTTCTGGGGTGACAAAGTGATGATGAGCTAATGAATGACAGAGGATTAGTTGATGACCAGTTGTTGATAACCTTTGATTTACAGTAAAATCACCAATATATTTATTCTTAAATAGTAAGTATTGTACATGTTCAGGATATTTAATTGATGCTATTTGCTCAACAATTTGATAATTTGTCTACTTTCTATGCTATTCAGGTGTAATTTTTAATATTCAGAGCATGATCATGAATTAATTGAGGGCTTATAAGCTTTGTTTTGTCGAATTCCGATTTATTCTCTAATTTTGCACATAATTCAAAATTCAATACAAATTGAATCTCTGCTTTCCTAGAGCTAATTAATTACTCCTAGGTTGCAAGATTAGGCGCGACATCATACCCTGAATTTCATATAATGTGTCATAGAGTATCTGAATTCTGAAGTAATCTGTAATTTATACAAAAATCAGGAAAAGTTCAATTTACAAGAACCTGATTACTTCATTGTCTATGCAAAGTCTTTTCATCAAATTCTCATCAAATTCATTTGATGATTGCATATGTGTGATACAAAACTCATTGATCCATAATACTAATAAAATAAACAGATTCAAACCAGAACTACTAACAAAGGGTGGCAGATTTTCAAATTTCATAGCCCAAACTGTTGATAGAACCCACAAAAGACAGGAAAAAAAAAAAAAAAAAAAAAAGGAAGTTGGAAATGGAAACTTTGAAGAAGTAATTTAGAGATGAAATATTGGACACAAATATTAGTATTAGCAAAGGATGGATACCTGAGTTTTATAAGCACTTAATTCCCTATGAATTATTGGCTTGCATTACCTAGTAGTCTAAAATTGCTAAATTGGTGTTTGTAATAATGTTATGGTGATGGGCATAAATAGAGAAGGACAAATTAAAATAGTTGGCTTTTTAACATATAGTAGTCTAGAACTAGAATGTTAGATAAAGATTATACAGTAGTAGATTAGATGGACTATGAATATCCAGCTTTTAAAGTATGATGGTCCAATGATCCTATGAATTTAATTTAACATTTTAAAAGCATAGATGTATCCATATATACTACTCCCTTTTTATTGGAGGGAATTTTT
Organism: Mesembryanthemum crystallinum; assembly: GCA_030267885.1. NCBI lineage: Eukaryota > Viridiplantae > Streptophyta > Magnoliopsida > Caryophyllales > Aizoaceae > Mesembryanthemum > Mesembryanthemum crystallinum. Next base: position 1,839 of record BSSO01008161.1, on the reverse strand, counting down.
CATTTGCATTTCTTATTTTAAGTTTTAATGCTTAGATCACACATTTAGATTTGAAGATAGCGATAAAACATGATTAACTCCCTTTGTTTTCTTTTAATTTGGTCATTTTGCAAAATGAAAAAAAAAATAAAAAAAAAATCTCTTTTAAGTGTCCATTTTGTAACTTTTTCAATGCAAAAAATAATATAATAGTATTTATATAAACTCGAAAATTTATAAAAATTTGATATTTTGAAAATACTATTTAAGAAGAATCAAAAAATATTATTTTTACTTTGAAAATCATTATACTTTTTCATATATTTTAAAAAATCAGGGTGTCAAGATTTTAGTGAAACGGAAGGAGTACTTCGTTTCACAAACATAATCGAGTCGAATACGAGATCATAATACTACTACAAACTATGCTCCAAAATAAAATAAATAAATAAGATAATTTAAATTTATGCTTGTAATCAATCATTTATCAATTAAAAGAATTATTTAAATCAATCATTGTTACATAATCAAGTTGATTTCTCTGGGTTCATATAACGACTATAAATATAAGTATAGAAATTAAAAATGCAACGTGACAAGCAACATAATTAAGTTGTAAATTGTTGAAAATTGACGTGAGATGCAGTCATAAAGCATGAACAAGATTCTGGTTAGATTCATTAATCAGTAAGTATATTCTCAGTTTAATTCCTCATCAATTCAATTTTATTCTTATTTTTTACTATAAATAATCGAAACTGCTCGTAACAGGAAAATTACTCGACATAATATATACTGTACGTAATTGTGTTTGGAAAATATCGTCAACTATAAATTATGTCTGGCTAATGGCTTATGAGAAACTTGGGCTGAGTACTGGTGGTAACTTGGGCCCATTTCAACGCAAACAATTGCCCATTTCAACGTGTATATTTGCACCGATGCGTGTAATCAACATTTGAGAGTTGCACATTCTCAGAGTTGCGTAAGAATGTTACTCAATCAAATAATTTAAATTATAATTTATATATTGCTACAAAATATTTGTTTTGCACCATATAAATAAATAAATAAATAAATAAATAAATATTCTATCAATTAGCTCAGAGTGTTTAATGAGGAGTCACTAAAGACTATTAGGGACCCAAGAATTGATTTCGGAAGCCTCTATTATTTCTTTAAGGAATAAAATACCACCTTGGTTCTGGGATGTCACGGATGGCCCAATTCTATATGCATATCCGGATTGAGATATTTCAGGGCTGGTGGAGCTTTTTAACTACGAGGTTATTCGGGACTACTCATCCAAAAATCAATGAGTACTAACAAAGGCCTTTTCATATGCCCTAACATCGTATTCACTCATAGTTGCGGTATTTGAGACCTTAAAAGTGTGTGTCTAATAAAGGGTTACTAACTGTTATTAGAGAGAATAAAGACCCATTTTAGTTCCAGAATGTTATCTTAGCAACCGTCCAAAAGAAAATAAAATATAAAGGATTTTTTGCGGGGAACCACCTTATATATAGGTGTTTTTGTGTACTCCCCCCTTATAAAATGTTTATGGTAGGGAACCCCCTTATAAAATACTTTTTCCCTGAGAGTCCCACCTTACTCAAGATTCTGATCAAAAAAATTGTATGTATTCCCATTTTACCCTCAAGTGCAAGTCACGTACCCTTTGATTATGCTTAGAGGAAGAGTATGAGGATGATTATGACTATGAGGAAGATGATAGTGATGATGAATATGATGAAGATTGTGATTGTGGGCCAAAGAGAGAGGGGGAATCAAGTAAAGGCCAAGGGTAAAATGGGGAGAAATACGATTTTTTTGACCTCATACTTAGGTAAGGTGGGA
>BSSO01008160.1:0-10363 GCA_030267885.1 Mesembryanthemum crystallinum | reverse complement strand
AGGTAAAAAGTATTAACAAGACGAAAAATAATAATATTAATAAAAGACGAAAAATAATAATATTAATAGACCTCATACGGGGAACATTATAGCTTTTAACATTTCCTTTACAATTTCTAAATTTGAAGAAAATCATTACACACATCATTCTATTTAACAAGTATCAAAGGGTAAGATATGTTCTTCAAGATGATTTGTAACTTCATCCGCGATTCAATGACTTCGTGTCTAACTACTGAGCTGGGAGACATCATCTTCATTGTCGTGGATATCATGATTCATAGCCATTAGATTTATCAAGTACCTTCATATATAAAACTAATCGGAAAGAAAGATAAACAAATCATCAACTCATTGAGCACGTAAACTAATCACACAACACACACATAGGCAAAATTGCAAAATATAAGCAGCAAGAGCAACACACAACTCGAAAGTAATACCACCAACTCATTATCCACAAGTGCGAATAGCAAAGAAATATCCTTATAGCCAGTCATAAGAAATTAAAAATAGTAGCCACCACACACGTCCAGACCACATAGAACAAGCCACAGAAAAAGATGAATACATATTTAAATCCAGTAAATGAATCAAAGATACGAGTAGAACATACATAAGGACTAGTAACCGATCAATTAGTATGACGAACATGTTCTCCAAACGACATGGAACTCATGAGAACTGTACATTTAAGAAGCCAATGCACCTCGAATATATGCATGCCCATGAGTTAAGAGATATTTAGAACTGGAGAAGTAGAGGAAGATGCAGAGTAATTATGCCATCAAGTAAGAAATTAAAGGTTTGCAAGAGGTTGTGACATCTTTAAATGAACACTTAGATATTGCTTTGCTTGTGTTTAACTAAACTGCCAAATTTGAGGCAACATGTTGTCTCAGACAGTATAGAAACACATACATCCCGATACAAAACCAATTCTTTTCTCCTAACAATGTATATTTCGAAAGTAGGGGATGAGCATGGTACTTCAGATCAAAGTTATCCGTCTTGACTGGATTAGCACAAAACTACGCCAAACACAAAGAAAATCTTTAAATTTAATTTAACAACACAAGCAAGAAGAACAGAAATGTGGTTTCAATGATTAAAGTGAAATTCAATAAAAGAGAATGTACTTTTCACGCATATCTAAATCAACATCGCGCTCTAAATGAAATTAAAACAACAATATCATCTGACTGCATCTCTAGGTTAAAAAGTCACCACTCTAAGCTTCAGTAGTAGTAAAAACTTATAAGATTGAGATTAGATATAAAGGGATGAATACCTTAGGCTTGCAATAATGTCAAAGTAGATAGATCTAAATCTTTCAAAGATATATGACCTTTTCAGAGTAAAATTCCCCCAGGCTTATGATCCCTATAAATTATACCTAAAAGGAAATAGAACAAACTCACTCACTTCTTCTTCCTTGCACCAAGCAATTGAAATCTAACAACTACAACACAATTTTATAATCGTTGTCAAGTTCACATGTACACAACCCTGCCTCTAAAGACTGTTTTTTAAAGGTCCATGGAAAAACAATTTGAAAACGAGATAACTCACATACTAAATTGAACCATAACTATGCATCTAACAGCCTGTATTACCATGAGAATGAACATATTCCCAAGCAACAATTAATAATCTCTACTGCATAGAATCTCCAAAAGTTAAAACTAAAATTTCAGTCCTAAAATAAAGTTTTACAATTTAACACATTCACTCTACGTCCAGTTCGTAATAAAGTTACAACAATTGATCACTTTGTGAGTCACAAATTACAAACTAGACTTGACCAAATCAAAGTTTTAAAGTAAGACTTGATTCCGAAGTGATGGAATTCAGCAGTTTCAATTATAATCCAGCAAGCCTACACTTGAACAAATTAGAGTTTTAAATGAAGACTTCAATAGTAGATTGGTACAACACTTTGTCCAACAACATATAGAGTGTGCCTATGCTTAATTTGAGTGACTAAGATGTAGTAAAGTGAGTGGATAGCATGAGAGGGCAGGAAGGCCACTACTTAAGTGCATAACAGTTCATAAGAAAGATATTATATCCATAAAACATAACACAGGGGAGTTGAGAATTATCCTAGTTATTATGTAAGTGCATAAGAACTATACAATTACAGCACAATATACAAAAACTGAAACACTTCCATTGGCCTAAAGAGCAAAGAAAGATACATCATACTCAAACCTTTAACGCAAAATTCCAATCTCTTTGATCAATGATAAGATCTAAACAATGCATGACTAGCAGTTGTCGCTAAATTCAGGAACCTCACTAGATGGCAATAACCTAAACCCATGAAATTCGTCTACCAAAACTGAGTTCTGAAGCACAATCAATTACATTGGAAAAGTTCATTTTGAATGTTCCAAAAAATAAATATTCTCATATAACAATAAATTATACAGGAAGAAGATCTAAAAACTGCAAATCCCACATAACAATCACAAAAGTTTGCAAGTTGTGCATAGATTAGATGATCAAGTGTAGGAAGTATAAAAATAACTTATCACATCATTCTAAGGCATATACTGAAAGAATGAAAAGGGTTACTTACTTGACTATAAGTTACTTAGAATGTACAACAGACTGTTGTCCTGAAACCTTGTCTCTCTCTATTTAGATAGCTACCATGTCAAACATTTGAAACTTAACCACCATGGGTTGAGTGGAAACTAGTCAATCTATAATATGAAGCAGATGAACTTTACCTTATTTTTTGATAGGTAGTTATACAGTAAACTATGCCAAGAAGAAGTAACTAAATTGTTGCCACAAAATTGTGCTTAGACAACCAAACTTGACTGTTTAAATAATACAACACAAGTTCTTTTACCTTTGGGATGCAACTAAATTCATCACATAGGAGCCCCACGGTGTCATCCCACTTATTCAATGCTGATTTAGCCATCCTAACCCGCATGAGGGACAATACAACTTCTACCAGCAAGGCCTTACAACACAGATGTAAAACAACAAATCATAACATGTAACTGCTCTTAGCTGAATAAGTTAACGCAAGCAAGGTTAACATAATTCTCCTACACCTTTTACAACTTGCTTAAACACAGACACACACACACTTAACTAGGCTCACAATCAACTCTTTATTTTAGCTGTAGATCAATCAAAGAAAATAATGACAAAGAGACAAAAAAAATAAGAATGAATCAGCACAACGACTAATTAAGGCTTGTTAACAGGACCTAGCCCACCCAACATAACCCCGAGTCTCTCTTAGTTTTCTCATCTCATTCAAAGTTGCGGTAGCTAGGTACATAACAACTAAATGGAGCTTAAAAGTAGTAAATCCTGACAGCTTAGTAAATAAACCCAGTTGTATTATGTGGACATTGACATAAAAAGTGGTAGTTATGTATATATACTAGTTGTGCACTAAAGCATAAAGCACAAAAGAATTAATTGAAGTGGGTAGTATACTAAGTATAACCTTGCATCACTAGTTCTATAGCTGTCATTTTGCCAAGTAACCAAGTGCCGTGCTAGCTTGAGTTTGTTATCACTAAACTGAATTCATTACTCTTGCAAGCTGAGCTGGTGGATGTGGACACATCCCCAATTGGATAAAATGGTCTCGTGCTAATGGAAAAGAAAGATTTTGGCGAGGATGTCAATTGAGCATGAGCTAGCAGGTAACTCTATTGAAATTTAACAGAGCAGATATTGAAAGAAAATAAAATAAAGTCATAACGAGAAAGGCTAAAAGGATAGATATTAAGGAAATGCGAGAAAGAAAAAGTCACCAACATGTCCACTGAATCAAACCCATAACAACAAGAACAAAACTGAAATTTGAAGTAAGAGATATAATCTTACTCATATACTGTATCAGGTTATCAAACTCAATATAAAAGAGAGTGAAGAAACTCTACCATGTTATCAAACCTCCAAGACTATTGTTAAACTAGGCATGAACTACAATAATAGCTCAAAAAGAAAAGGCAGAGATATAGACCTAAATAGTGAAAATTTCACTTTCCAACTCCTTTTTTTAATGTCTGGCATACCCATGGATATCTGGACTCAATTTTTCTTTTAATGTTTCCAGGAACTAACAATAGGGGAAGTTACCTAGAAAGCCAAATCGAAAGGAACAAATAACATAATCAAATTTAACCAACTGGATTAGAGTCAATAAACCTCTAAATTTAAAGAAGAACAATGAGTGAAAGAAGATTAGGGTTTAGAAATTTACCTCAAATAACTCAGAAATTCGAAGATCTAAGTCATAACCATCTTCTTCTCCTCCAATGAATCTTAATACAATTAGTGCTGATATTTCTCCCAAGGATTCCATCTTCTTAATTGAAGACCCGATTTGTGAGAATATTTACAGCATTCAAAACTTCCTACTGTAATTAGAGACAAAATGGTTGAAATTTACCACTCAAATTGGAAGTTTCTTCCGTATTCGCGACGCAGACCTCCATTGTTGTTGCTACTGTTACTGTTAATCTTGCAATGGAGATGTTGAAGCACTGAAAAAGTATGGAAATTGATTGAAATTGTGGAGGAGAGAAACAGGAGAATGAGATGACAAAGAGACAGGGCGAAAGAGCGTAGCGTGTGAAATGGGAACCGAAGGGGTCGTGGGTTTTTAGGTTTCCTTTTGTTTTATAATTTTTTTTACTTTTTTTTTTAATTATTATTGGATAAATCTCAATGCTTTTTTTTTTTTCTGTCAAAGAGTGTTTCTCGACGCTTTTTTGTGTCGACCCATTCTTGTTGACAGTAGAAAGCGTCGAGAAATTACGTGCATAGATATTTTAGGGTCGACGCTTCCAAAAGCGTCAATGGGAAAGCGTCGAGAATCGCGTGTTTTCTAATAGTGTAAGTCTATGTCTATTCATGTTATTTTTGTTGATATTTATTGTTGATTGTTGATTTTTGTTGATTTTTGTCGAATTTTGTTGGTTTTGTTGATTTTTACTGATTTTTTTTCGTTGATTTTTGTTGATTTTACTGATTTTTGTTGATTCGTTAGAATTGGCATAGAGCGAATTTACCGATTTTTGTTAATTTTTGTTGATTTTTATTGATTTTTGTTGATTTTACTGATTTTTGTTGATTTTGTTGAAATTAACAAAAATAAGTTGAATAGAACAAAGCCTAACTCTTATGTGGGGTGGCATCTTTCATGATGCCACTTTTTACACGTCAACATGAGAGTGTTTCATGCCATGATTTTTTTTTTTTTTGGTTTATGCCTTGATTTTTTTTATTTAACTCGCGCAGCTTTCCTTCTCGCGTATTGCTGTTCTTCAACCTCGCTCTTTTGCAATTGCACATATTCATGATTATTGCGTTTTCTTTTCNTTTTTGCTCAATTAATAACTTCCATTAAAAACAACGAACCAATAAACCATATATATCCTTACAAACCACAGTCCCGGGGTAATTGGGCCGAGGGGAGGATCCCTTGAAAATACTTCTAGTAGCCCAAAAAGCAAAACGATGTGCCTTAACATTACAAATTCTATTGTGGAACTCAATCCTTACAGAGAGTGTAGAGTACAAGTTAGTAATTTTCAAAAGTAAGGAGTTAAGAAGCCAGGGGAAAGGAGGACCCAACTTCAAATCATCAACAACCACCTTTGCGTCACTCAAAATAATCATGTCTTCACCCAAATGCTTTGCCTTTATATCCAGCATTGCTTCCCAAATTGCAATAGCCATAGCTTCCGCTGGATTTGATGTCTCGAATCGTGAAGCAGCAACACAACACAAATCGCCTTCCATACTGAAACAGACCCAAGCAGCTGTTGCAAAGCCATCTCTAAGAGCTGCATCAACATGATAAATCAGCCTCTCATCAACAGAAGAAATGTGAGGAAGTAGGGGGCCACCAGAAGAAGAAGGGTGGGGACAAGCTCAACAGGTTGAGCAGCAAAAACATCCAACACCTCGGAGAGACGAAAATTAACGGAATCCAAAAGAAGAGATGAGTTTTCGACAATACCTTCAATATTGTTCCAAGCACACCAGATTGTATCAAGGATGATGGAAGTCCTCATAGGGAAAGTGTCCGTATCAACACGTGAATGAAGAAGGGAGGAGTTATGATCCAAGCATTGAGACAACCACTCTGCAATTGACCAACTAGGCTGCGAATCCGTCTGTAGTAAGGCAAAGTGAAGCTAAATAATCCATGTGAGAGGGCACAAGAAGAAGATATGCTCACATGTTTCCAGCATATTGTGGCAGAAGGAACACACGTCACTGATTTGCGGAATCCGAGCATGAAGTTCTGCATTTGTTGGGATAGCCTTCCATGCGACTCTCCAAATGAAGAGCTTTAGACGTTGTGGGATCTTTAGCTTCTAAAGGATTTTCCAGAACGCTTTATCAAGCTCAAGATGGTCCCCCTCTGTAGAATCACCGATGCATCTATATGCCGATTTGACAGAAAATAGCCCTTTGCGATCCGCCATCCAAATGAGCAAATCCTCCTGGGATGGCAGAGGCGTTGGGATTTTGAGAATTGCCATGGCAACCTCATGGTCAAATTGATAAAAAATAACATTGAGATTCCAAGCTACGTCCTCAAGACAATCATTAATACTGAAAACATTTACATCTACACCCTCTCGACCTCGAGGAATGAAACCAACAAGAAACGGAACCCATGGGTCCATCCATATATTGATTTTGCTATTCTCCCCAATCATATAACATGCTTTTGACAAGATGATCGCCCTATTTTCCAAGATCAGGGTGAATGTGACGGATCAGATTCTACCGTTGAGAAGTCGTTTCTTCTACAGTATTTTTGATGAGTTGTTGAACCCACAAGCTATTATCTTTTTTCAACATCTTCCACGCTAGTTTTGAGTGCAATGCTCTGTTTGCATCCTTCATCCTTCGAAAGCCTAAACCCCCTTTTAACCTGGGCTTGCAAAATGTCTTCCACACTTTGAGATTAACCCTCTTTTTCCTTCTTGTTTACCTCACTAAAAATCCCTAAGAAGCCCATTCATATCCTTGCATAATGTGACACTAAGGTCATTCGAGCCCATTGCATAAGACGGGATGGCGATTGCAACTGCTTGGATCAAAGTCACCTGCATATGATAAGGTTTTGGCCTTCCATGACTGAAGCTTGGACTTGAGGCGTTCTTTAAGGTACTTGAACTGCTGACTTCTACCTTTACGAAAAAATGGGAGGCCCAAATAAATGGAATCTTTATCCATTTCGGACAGATTGATAATCCCTTTAATTCTGCCTTTGGTGGATGGTTTGGTATTTGAGCTAAAGAAAACACTAGATTTTTGTTTGTTTGCACCCAAACCACTCCACTCCTCCCATCATATCAAGAGCTTCGTTAATTGCGTGTGCATTCTTATCATTTGCTTGTGCAAAAATGACGAGATTGTCAGCAAATAACAGATACGCAATACCATCGCAATTTTTATCAATGACAATATCATTAATTTTCTGTTCACTTTGGATTCTGAGGATGATTCTTGATTATTGCGTTTAAGAATGAGAACCTATTGACCTACTGTACTGTAGTAAGTGTTTTCATTTATTGTTTTAAATACTTAATTAAAGGTAAGCAATTGTTTTACCTCTTAAGGTGTGGAGCAAGACTAATACACTGCCCATGTACTTTTCTGTCAGTCCTTTTTTCTCCCTTGATGTTGTTAGATTAATTAGTCAAATGGATCAAAAAGTGGTACCAATGATCCATAAACTAGTACGGGTGATCCAAAATTTGGTACTCGTGACGCAAAATCTAGTACTGATGTATCAAAATGGGTGAATTAAGAACTAGTATCGTGACTTTAAAACTGGTACTAGTGACCCACAAACTGGTATTGATAACCCAAAAACTAAACGGTTGAAAAAATAGCGCGATTAATTTATCAAAAATTGGTATCTGTAAACGAAAAAGTAGTATCGTTGATCAACAACCTAGTACTAGCATCCCAAAACTTAGTAATGGTGTATTTTTGCGAAGAGAAGTGGCATTGGTTACTGTGGGACCCTCGCCCCCGCATTCGCTGCATGCATGGGACGTTCTGCGTTTTTGTTTTTACTGGGGGTTGTTGTGACCGTTGCTTATCATGTTTTGCTTGATTTGTAAGGTGAAAAAGTCGCCACCGTATTGTAGTAATACGGAAACTGTAAGGCGCCAACCACGAATATCTAGAAAGATACCATGATCGTGCCAGGTTGTGACTTCGATGCCCATGGAAGGGAGATGCTGAGTTCGGGGATGCGGAGTCTATTCAAATGATTTCAAGATAATGCAATTATGCCATTTATTTACATGATATCCGTCATGCCATTCATTTGCCCTCAACTATGCATTAGCTACGTCGGTTGTCATGAATTATCTACCAAGAAGCAATGTATTTTGTAAAGGTGATCACTTTGATGATTAGCAAGATTTCATGCAATTAGGATTAATTATATGATCATGCTAGATTTTTAGGTGAGATTTAGCCATAGTACGTGAAGATTCAGTTCGGAAAATGTTCATTTTGCACACAAGAACACAATCAAATAAAGTATAACCCTTTGTTGATCGCCCTCGTGATGGCTACCTTGGATCGGAGCTCCTTTGTTCGGATCTTCCTCAAGCTAGTAACCCCAAGTTGAAGGCTTTTTGTGGTTTGTTTTGTGGAGTGAGGGTATTTGGGATGTTTGGTGAGTTTGTTTTGTGATTTCTTGCCAATCACAATGGTGTTCTTAAGAATCATTCTTTTAAAGAGAGGTTAATTCTCTTAAAAAGGGCTCTTAGGTTTCCAAATGTGCTCCCTTAATGCTCTCCAAAGAGTACTCCCTTGAATGAAGGGGTTTAGGACATATTTATAGGTGCCAAAATGCGGAAGGAGACGAAGTAAAACTGGTCCAGGACCACATGCTCCCGCCGCGGATAGAAGGTGAGGGCGAGAGTTGGGTTTTATCTTCTTGGGGTCTTTCACTTGAAGAGGGGGAGCCCGTCATTTCCGAGTGTGCCATGTTGTTCGTCATGGGGCGATGGAGGACTTAAGAGACACCGAGAGGGGTGTCTACAGTCACCAATATTAATATTTAGGTACTTGAGGAATATACCAAATTCCATAGTTTAAATGTTAAAAAGAAGATGAATATTATACCCACCAAGTCACCAATACTAGCTTTTAAGTCACCGGTACCAATTCTTGATAAATGATCGGTACCACAAATTAGTTTACTGGAGTAGTATTTTAGTTACTGGTACCATTTTTTAGTTGCCTGATACCTATTTTTGATACATTATCAATACCACAATTTAGTTCAACAAAACTAGTTTTTGAATTACCGGTACCAAATTTTAGATAACCAGTACTAGTTTAATGTAGTATCATTTTTATTGCTTATGTACCACTTGTATAGCATACACTTTTTACACCAACTTTCATTTAAATTGTAACATATTTCAATTCTGTAATAATATATATTAGTTCAACTAAAAATATCTCGAGAACAAAACTCCACCTCACCTATCAAAATCAAAATCAAAAGCTCCCATTTTTGAATTAAAAAGGTCATCATGAATATTACTCGTTAATATCCGGCTTGGCCTCCAAATTATTCTCTAAGAGCTTCATATTTCACACCATTTGTACGGACAACAAGCTCGAGCTCGTTAGCCATCTTTCTTTCTCCTCCTCAAACTGCTCTGGAGACTAGATGCAAACCATCGCCATGGACATCGGAATTTGTTGAATCATGCCACTCGAATACCATTGATCAGATTTACTCCCACAACAAAATCATTCCCACAAATCAAGATCAACAAATTAAAATTTAATACTTAAAGCTAAAAAATTTAAATTAAATTAAAGACGGAAAAAGTACTGTTGGAGATTGCTGGACGAGTCTCGAGGATGAATATGGAAATAAGGTAGTCTTTGATGGTGGTTCAACCGAAATCGATCCAAATCCAGTTTATGAATGAAGCAGAGGGGAGGAGAAGAACGGTCATGATAAGCAGGAGATTTAAAAAAAATATTTAAGCTTGCAATTACTACGCGCGTTTATGAAGAGAAAGTGGCTGACGTGGCAATGTGGCCTCATATATGAGACCACCCATAGAATATTTTGTGCCAAACTTCTAAGGTTGTTCTTCGGTTCGATCGGCGGTTACGATTTTTTTGAATAGCCGTTGTGTATCTTGTGTACACCTTGTCAAAATCTTTGGACCGGGACATGTGACCTTTTTTTTTTGGAAAAATTTCATTTTGGGTACCTGACGTTAGGCCTAAGTGCAATTTGGGTACCTGCCTTTTCAATATTCTCATTTTAGGTACCTGATATTTTAAAAACTGTATCATTTTGGGTCAT
>BSSO01008159.1:0-10364 GCA_030267885.1 Mesembryanthemum crystallinum | reverse complement strand
CCCCCATCCCAAACGAACCAGCCCACCCTTCCAACTGTCCGCCACTCCTCTCCTCCTCCCATACACTGCCATCACCCCTTCCCCCTCCCCATCTCGCCATGCCCCTTCCTCAATCCTCACTCCCTTTACCGACCCTCCCTCCTCTGTTTGACACCCCCCATCCGACGCCCTTCTCTCCTTTGCCCAGGCTCACCCAGCCCACCCCCTGCTCCCTCCCTTCGCCCCACCCTATTTCCAATTTGGCAGAGTAACTCTATTAAGCAAATTGTAGAGATAACCAAGCAAAATCAACTTTTTTCTCACCTGTTTTTGACACAAAATCATATGAACAAGCAAAATTGAACATAGCTAGATGAGAAATTGAAAACATACAAAACAGAGTAAAGGAGGGAGAGCTGAAAATAGAGGGAAACGACGGGGATGGGATTGGGGTTGGGGTAGGAGAGGTGGTGTGGGGCTGGTGATCGGTGGGTAGGGGAAGGGGAGCTGGGTGGTCTGTGGGGGAATTTTGGGGTTTAATGTGCCAAAAAGTGATTTTTATAACCCAAATTGACTCATCAATTTTTAAAAAAACCAAATTGACCATAGGTATTCACTTAAAAGACCAATTTGGTAATTCGGGATAACCTTAAAAAATGGAAGGCGATGAGCTCGGAAGTGGCTTGAGGGCCATGAGCCGGAGCAATAGCTGGGTGACTGGTAGTCCGGGCCTATTCTTCTTTTTCCTCATCATCATCAGCGCCGGAGTTAGAGTTGGTTTTAATTCGAGTAGGTTGGGTCGGCGCTGAAAATTAGGGATTTAAGGAAGGAGACAATAAAAAAGTGGGGGCACTTTTTTATTGTCACATAATTTTTTTCTTTTAACATATTAAAATAATAGTGACACGTCATCATTTAAACAGAGCTATTAAGAAATCTGACGGAAAACACCTAATTAAAACTAATTTGAAAATTAGAGATAACCAAAGTGGGAATATTAAAAAAAACACACTAAATAATGATTACCCCAAAACTCAGGGCACCAAAGTGAAATTTTTCTATTAGAAAATATGCTTAAGGCTTTGTTTTGTTTGTTTTTTTTTTTTTTTGGTAAAAGATAAGATTTCTATTAGTGAAAGCAAGCCAAATACAACAAGTAAGGTGAGCCCTCTCACTACCTTCTAGGAAGGGGTTAAGTGGAGTAAACTGCTTTCCAAAATTGATCTAATTACGCTAGGTTGTGAAAGTAAGCTCAATCTTTACAATTCCTCTTTCTTTGTAAAATAAGGTAATTTCTAATTCTCAAGTCATTCTTAATTCTAGTTATAGAGCCATGTATGGTGGGCTGAATCTGCTGGAAGAGAAGTTAGTTTTTGGTAATCTAACTTGAGTAAATAATAGCAGCAAGAGCAGTTGCAACCAAGGCCTTCCTCATTCTCCCCATCTTCAAAATTTTGATCCATCTGAAAGCTTGCTGTAAAGATGTTGGCCTGAACTGTATATTCAACCAACTGAGGAATGTATCCATGAGATCACACACCCATCTGCACTAGAAGAACAAGTGTTCTTGTGTTTCTGTGGTGGATTTGCAGAGAGGACAGTTAGTATCAGTCACTCTAATGCTGAGTTTCTCAAGTCTTCCCTAGTCATAAGTCTTCCCTTACTGGCTATCCATAGAATAAAGTTGTGCTTCGGAATATAGAATTTCCCCCATATAAATGAGCTTTGTTGTCTCTTGCTAAAACACCAGAGAGGCAATCATAGCAGCTGCTGATGAAGAATCCTCTTCTATATCTCCATTTGTGCTCATGATCAGAGAATGGTTCTATTTTCTCCTCCAACTTATCTATTTTCCTTTCGTACCAACTGGAATTGGGTGAATTGGGTGAAGACACAAGGGGGGGGTGAATTGGGTCTACAAATTCTCGCCTATTTTTCAAACTGTGTGTTTGATGGATCAGCCTTTGGACGTTGTTCCTAGGTTGTTTCCTTGACAAAATATATATATATATACGGAAGCACATTAAAGAACAATCAACATATAACTTTTAGCGTGGAAAACCATCTCTAGGCTCAACTATGATGTAAAAACCACGATCAACACCTCAATGGGATTTCAATCGAACTTGTATTAAACAAGAGCCCAAACTGAAATTGTACAAAGATTAACTCTAAGACTAAATACAAACCCCCAACAAACTCATGTTGGCTACAACAAGCTAACTCAAGTTTGGCACACACTTACTAGCTACCTCTAGCTAAGATGCTCAACATTTTCCCTCAAGACACCTTCTAGATTGCTTCAATAAAAGCGGATAAGGTTACAACTCAAGACCTAATTGCCATAGACTTATAACTGACAGAGACCAAGGTGAGGAACAACCTATGATTACAGTTTCTCTCAATGTATGAAAGGTATACGAGCAAGAGAAAAGGGAATGAGCAGAGAGCGCTCAAATGATTTTCAAGGAAAAAATTCGTTTGCACTACTTAGAGATTTCAGTAACTATCTCTTCAAATATATAGAAGGAAGCCACTAGTTGCTCTAGGTTAAAGGAAGAAAAATAATTTAACAAGACAAAGTGATTAATCCTTAAAACTGAGAGTGTAAGGATTAATTATTTAGAGAAGATAAATAAATATATTAGAGGGATTTATATGTTTTAGGAATTTTTATTATAATTCTTACATAATATTTATTTAAATATCTATGAGAATTAAGATTGAATTTTTTGGCGATCACATAATATCTGATTATTTAAAATGGACATCAACATTATTTATTGGCGATTTTTAGTTATTAATTTCAATTGGGAAGCAATTCGGGTAATGTTTGGATCAGTTAAGAAGTATTGGGGTAAGTTGATGAGGTTGTTCAGTTAAGTTGTGGACCCATTAGGATTCGTTTAAGACATCTATAAATAGAAGATGACTACACTTGTGGAACCCGGAGCCATCCCCTCCCCCGGGGGGGGGGGGGGGTCCCCGCATTTCTGCTCTTGCATTGTTTTATTGGGTGTCGTGACTGTGTATTATCATGTTTTGTTTGATTTGTTTTGCAATGTATAAAAGTTGCCACTATATTTTAGGAATATGGAAACTGCAAAGGCATCGAACACGAATATCTAGAAAGATACCATGTTCGAGCAATTGCACCCTACTCCTGTTATAGGGCGTGACTTCAATTGCCCAAGAGAGACTTGAGTTCGAGGATGTGGACTCTACTAAAATGGATCAAAAAATTTGTCATTGCATTCACATGATGTTTAGCATTTAGCCAGATTTCTAGTTTATATCTAGGTGATTTATGAACTCAACAAGTAAAGGTGATCGCTTTGACACTCATGAATGAATTCAAGTGGGTGAATCGAACCCATTTAGAGCCCTTATCCATGAATGAAATCAATGGGTAAACCACGAGTGTTTGGTGCATTGATTTCATTTTGGGCGTTTTACAAGTTACATGCTTTGCAAAATAATAAATTAGGTGAGCACGATTTATTTAGTGATGCTTAGCCAAGTGAACATGAGATTCAATTCATGTTGAGTTTATTTAAATTTCAAGACAAGAAATTCAAGCCAAAAATCACATGATGAACATTATTTAGAAACTAACCATGATAACGAACGTATTATGCATACAATAGAAAAGAAATAGAAAAAGGGTTGAAAAGAGATTGTCACCAAAGTAGTGTGCGCTTGGGATAACACCTTGGATTAGAACACCTTTTTCTTGATTATGATCTTGGCAAGATTTTGATCCTCGGAGGATGTAAATGGGTGCTTGAGTTTGTTTTTTGGTTATTGGGTGTGATTTGTGGTGCTTGGGTGCTTGGAAAAGTGGCTTTTTGTGGTGCTAGGAAGGATATTCGGTGTGAACTTTTATCAAGAAGATCGCTCTACGCACCTTGGATTAGTTCTAAGAACTCTCTAATTGTTTCAAGTCTCACCTTGCTTTGAGATAGAGCTCTCAATTGTCCACCCTATGGAATGAAGGGGAGATGACGTATTTATAGGAGCCAAAACTTCGCAATTAAGCATGCTTGACAACTGTACAAGGCCATAAATTCGCATCGGCTAAAGTGGGGCCCCACCAATTAGGCGGTGGACCGGTCGCCAGACCGGTGGGCGTGGTCAACGGTATGGTTGCGTTTTGATTGGTCGAGAATTGAAAGTCAAAGCGTACTTATTTTTCCTAATTTGGTATGTACCCATGGATCTGGGTCCATTGCTCCTTTTAATGGGTTATTGGGCGAATATTTGATCCATTTGTTGCTCCATGTCTCGGTTTCATGCCGAAATCTTCAAATGGCCATAACTTTTGATCCTGAACTCCGATTAAGGATCCATTTGAAATTTGGAAAGTATAACAAGGGGTACAAGATGAGAGGAAAATTTATAAGAGAGGTGCCAAGGTTGAGATCTTGCCTTTGTTGTTTATCATTTTCATGTTGACTATTGTTATCGTCATCGGGTGGGGCTAGGACTTAGGAGACACCGAGTGGGGTGTCTATGGAAGCTCCCACTTTGATTGAGCTCTGGGGAAAAGCGAAAGTCAAAGTAGTACAAGTCCCGCGTGGGGTGGCAACTCTGGACTGTTCCTGGGGAGGGACGTGTTTTAAGGTGGATAGCCACCTGTTGAGTGAGAGGAACAAATTGGATTTTGTTCTTTCAAACTGCTGAAAAGGTTTATCGAAAAACCTGTTTTGCAAATATCGAGTAAAATCAGGTCTAATGTGTTGAGGTGTATGTCCACCTGTTGAATGAGAGGAACAAATTGGATTTCGTTCTCTCAGACTGCTGAATGTTTTTTGGAAACCTGTTTTGCGAATATCGAGTGAAATCGGGTTTGATGTGTGTTAAGGTGAAGGTCCACCCGTTAAATGAGAGGAACAAATTGGATTTCGTTCTCTCAGACTGCTGAAAAGGTTTATTGAAAACCTGTTTTGTAAGTAACGAGTAAAATTGGGTTTGATGTGTGTTAAGGTGAATGTCCACCTGTTGAATGAGAGGAACAAATTGGATTTCGCTCTCTCAGACTGCTGAAAAGGTTTGTTGAAAACCTATTTTGCGAATACCGAGTAAAATCGGGTTTAATGTGTGTTGAGGTGTAGGTCCACCTGTTGAATGAGAGGAACAAATTGGGATTTCATTCTCTCATACTACTGAAAATGTTTGTCAAAAACCTATTTTGCAAATACCGAGTAAGATCGGGTTTAAAGTGAGTATGTGGAATTGGGGAAATGGATGAGTTACCGTACGCTCAAACAGGTAAGAAGGTTGTAAAACCTATTGTGTGAATAAAGCTTTACTTGGGAAGGAAGGTTTGTCAAAACCTGCTTTTTTAAATACCGAGTAAATGGGTTTAAGATTTCACGAGCGGAAGGTTCGGAAACCTGTTTTTAATGACAGACCGAGTTAATCTGGTTTAAGGCCCCACTAGGGAGGTAAAAAGAATGTTGTTTTTGCAAATACCAAGTTGAATCGGATTTTAAGTGAGCTATCACTTTTTGAATGAAAGAGACGGATGGACCACCACTGTCCCAAACTGCTGAAAAGATTTCACTTGTTGAACGAAAGAAATGGATGGACTACCATTCTCTCAAACTACTAAAAAGGTTGTAAAAACCTGTTTGGTGTTAAAGTTGTCACTTGTTGTATGAAAGAATGGATGGATCACCGTTCTCTCAAACTGCTAAAAAGTTTTGTTAGAAAATATTTTTGTGAATATTGAGCCATGTCGGGTTTTAAGACTCCGTGGGGGAGGTGAAAAAGGTCTGTCCTAAAACCTGTTTTGTAAGTATCGAGCCAAGTCGGGTTTAAGGAGGTTTTGTTTGAAAACTTTGTTTTGTAAGTATCGAGCCAAGTCGGGTTTAATTCTCCGCTAGGGAGGTAAAAATATATTGTTTGGAAAACGTGTTTTGGGAGCACCAAGCAAATTCGGGTTTAACACTCCGCGAGGGAGGTGAAATGATTTTGTAAAAGCAAGCCCCCTTGACGGGAATGCTTTGAACTCGGAGTTTGCTCATGCTCATGCCTTAAGAGTAGGATGCTCCTTGTTTTGGTGGTATTTGCTTTAATAGAGTAGAGTGCTCTATTTTTCGATTGTCCTTACTTGATGGAGAGCTCCCGAGGCACGTGAAGAGTATCATGCGTGGAGTGTAGATAATGTGTGCGATGTATGAAAAGAATGCGCACCGAGCATGTAGTGATAACATGAACCACATAACGTATGATAAGCACGGATCTTGCAATATGAGATGACATTAAGGACGGACCTTGTGAATGTGCCATGAGAAGATAATAAGGACGGACCTTGTGAATGCACGGTGCAACAAGGGACGGACCCGGTGAAAGTGTACATGTGACGTGGGACGGACCCGACAAAGTGTTCATGTGACATGAGATGGACCCGTGAAGTGCTCATGTGCTATGGGGTGGACCCGTGAAGTGATGTGATATGGGGTGGACCCGACAAAGTGTTTGTGCAATATGGGATGGACCCGACAAAGTGTTTGTGTAATATGGAACGGACCTGACAAAGTGTTTGTGCTTTATGGGACGAACCCGTGAAGGTGTGTGATGCTAAATGAGATGTTAACTTATTCAAGATGTGATGCATGCGATGTGTATGGGCCTGACATGAAGGGTTCTAAGATGTTATGCTGATGACTATGCGTAAAAGCTCCATGCGATTCGACTATGAGGTAATGATGCAAAAAGGATGCGATGTAAGAATGTAATGGTTGGGAAGATGGACTTCAAAGCATGGTGTGATATAAGATATGCAATGTTGGGGAGACGGACTCCAAGTGATAGGCAACTTTTGATTTTTGAAGTAACTTCATGCCAAGTGTCCCTCGAAAAGCCAAGATTGTCATGAGGAGTGATGGTGCCGTAAAGACAAAGAAGAAACCCCCACTTTGGAGCGAGGTGACCAATGCATATGTCATCTTCTAGTGTGGAAGACTCCGACTCGAAGGATGACATTGACTCGTGCTTATGGGGAATGAAAAGCCTGTAGTTTGGAATGGATTCGTGAAGTACCTCATTATAAGCACTAAGGCAGAGGAAGCTTCAAAGGAACCATTGATCCAGAGATGCTATCTTTTAAAGGTGAAATCCCCCACTTCAGAGTGGGGTAAACAAGCTCAATGCGCCTTGTGCTAAAAAAAGCGGGGTCCGTGAATGTTGGTGAACCAATGACAAAAGGGATGAAAGCCCCTGGTTTTGATTGGAATCCCGCAGGATGCACTTGTTATATGCCAAAGAATGCTTAGTGTCTCGAGAGATGATGGCTAAGGGAGCCCGAGAATTGAATGCTAAGAATGATTCGAGGTAGAGAGTCACGGGTAGAGGTGTGGTGTTGTGAAGGGAATTTGGCTAAGTATTAGAAAATGAAAATTATGGGTGTTTTGTGGGAGATTGTGAATGGGTTGCAAGTTCGAATCCAAGTCCTCGGCTACAAGAAAGGGTAAATCACGGAGATGTCAAGTCCTTAAAATTCTGAGTTGCCTTTAGTTGGTGATCGTGTAGGACCTTTACACGACTTGTGAAATTGAGTGATTATTATGGCCGGGCCTCATGGAGGTTACCTATGTATCCAATGTGGAATCAGGCTGACGTAGTTCATGGACTCGAGTTTGTTTGTGCACTAAATTTTGCTTGGATCATTGTCTTGTGTGATCGTCCAGCGGGCTTGCCAATTTTGGCTAAGCCATTTGGAATGAACGGACTTAGCCAGCTTTTGATGCCCTAACTTTTGCCTAGGTCATCCTTTCGGTTTTCGACCTAGCGGGTTGTTCTTTTTGTAAGGTGGACACACCTATTGATCAAACCTCTAGGAGGGCTTTTTGGTTGTAATGTTAGGCTAAGGTACGGGTTTGCCAAAGAAAGGGATATTAAGGGTCAAAGTTCTCGTGATAAAGCCTTCAGTGTGTTCAGTGTCACTCCTTATTTCGAGGAGGTGGACTCATTCTTTTTGTTTTGTTTTTCTTTGGGCTTTTGCCTCTTTTGTTTTTGCACTCTTTTTTCTTACTTTTTGCTTTTAGATGTCCAACTCCTCTCATGATAAGTGACAGCGTTACACACTGCTTAATCCCAAGGTTGAGGGTTGATATGGTTTGAGAAATGAAAGGCCACGTGTTTAGGCTCAAATGGGTAGCAAATGAGTTTTGTATTGTGGGTGAAACAGGTACAATGTAAGGTGCCAATATGAATGCCTCATGTCCTCGGTATGATCTTAAAGGTGTGTGTCCCTTTCCTTTTGTTTTGTAATGTGTGATCATGTTTTAGCAAATCAGATTTATCATTGAGCCCAAAATCACGGAGATGTAAATTGATGTAAAGGAAGCATTACAATGCATGAAAGAAAAGGACTTGGACTTGATAAAAAGAAGCAAAGTGAGAGCACTCTCTAACATGGACTAGACTCAAACAGTATAAGCTCGGGGCTCTTGGAAGAGAGATGATGCCATCATCAATCAGGTCTTGGATCTTGTGCCTTAGGCGCATGCATTCTTTGGTGTAGTGGTCGTTCCCTTGGTGGTAGCCACAATATGCATTCGGGTTCCAATTCTCCCTCTCTTGACTGGGTTTGGTGTGGGACCAATTGCCATGATGAGGCCTTCTTCGAGAAGCTCTTCGAAGACTTGCTCTTGAGGTAGGCTAAGAGGTGAGTATGTTCTCTTGGGCCTTGTTGTGATGTAGTTCACCTGAGGGGGAGGATTTTCATCATCCAAGCTATCGTGAGATTCATGTCCCTCGTCTTCTTGGGTGAACAAGTCATATTTGATTGTGGGTGTTCTTGAGCCAAGTGGTCGTCTTCGATGAGCGTGCCTACATCATTGAGTTGTGAGTAAGTCCTTACGGCTTGGTACTTCAAAGGCTCATAGTATCTCGGTTGGAGGTTTTTGATGAGTACCCTTACATGCTCTTTTTCGGATGGACGGTCGATCATTATGGCTACCTTAATCCTCAATCGTTTGACAGAGTTGCAGAAGGTGTCATCGTCCTCTTGCTTTGTGATTTCAAGCTCTATTAGGGTCATCGGAGGATGACGTTGTCATAGCATCGAGAGATGAACAATGTAGTGAGGTCCTCCTACTTTTGGATCTTGTGTGGATCCAAATTAAAGAACCAACATCGAACAAGTGTGTTCAAAGTTTGGGGAAAGATGTGCACATAGAGGGATTTGTCGACGCCTCTTAGGCTTAGAGCCGTGGTGAATGCCCTTAAATGATCATGAGGGCTGTCGGTGCCATTGAAGATAGGTACCTCTTGTATGGAGAACCTTTTCGCAAGTATACCCTTGATGTTGGGGGTCACTCCTTTGGTGTTGACTAGAAAGTCGCCGAAAATTTGGGTCTTACTCATGACCTTTTCAATTTGGGCTAGCTTTGCCTTGAGGGTTTTGACTTCTTCGCTTTCGGGAGGTGGGGTGCCTCGCTCTGGTCGCATTTTGCCTCTAATGCATTGAGGCAAATGCTCAAGTCTTGGAGTTGTTCGATGGTTTGATCGAGCATTGCGTTGGTCAACATGGTACCACTTGTTCTTGTGAGCTCTCGACTTAGGAAAGACACAAAGGCAAAGAAATGATTTTGATGAGAAAAAGTGTCGTGCTAACTCTTAGAGTCCCTTGGAGGGTGAGTTTATGCCATGTAAGAATATGATGACCCATGACTTTGCTAAAATGCACCTATTTGATGTTAATGCTCTAGAATGCATGTAATGTGGGTGTTTATGTACATGTCCTATGCAACTACATGATGTGATGAGCTAAGATCCCTTAGGTGGTGATGAATGCAAAATATAGACTCTAGGAGGATCTAGGTATTCCTAATGATTCTAGAATGGTATATGTGAGATGATGTGTGAGATGTATGCTATAGTGTAAAATCCTAGATGTCCTAGCATGGAGCTCCTAAGATGTAACGCGATGCAACTTTTTTTGTCTTTTTTCTTTGGAGAAAGATAGGAGGAGAGTCTAAAATTGCCCCTCAACAAAGTGGTCTTGTAAGGAGATTTGTGCAAGCAAGTAACATATTTATGTTTATCTGGTATTCTATTTTTGTTATTGTTTTTGCGAGAAAGAAATAAGGCTCTTTAGTTGCGATTTGTAATGGAAGGACTCTTGACTTGACTAGTTTTGTGTTTTTGTTTTATGAAATGATAAATGAGATTCTTGACTTGCATGAAAAGTAAGACTCTTTGTTCTTTATTTGTTTTTTCTTTTGTTTTTACATTTTTCTTTTGTTTTTGGAATTTTAGATCAACTAAAATACGTTACTTGCCATTGAAAGATTTTTTTTTTTTTTTCGGAAATTTCCTGGGGTACCCCTGTACTTTGATCAAATGCCTGCGGTACCCAAAGTTTTGGACATGTG
>BSSO01008158.1:0-10365 GCA_030267885.1 Mesembryanthemum crystallinum | reverse complement strand
AACAATAACAAAAATGAAACCAAAAACCATGTGTAAACACAAAAGACAAAATTGCTAACATATTTATTTTTAGCTCATTTATTTTTCTGTAGTTTAGTATATTTGTTGGAACATTTTTAATCTCATAAAGGGTTCGAATGTAACTTATGAACCTTGAATTTATGATGAACTATCAGATAGTATTATGTATGAACCTTTAATTCATGATTTGTGAACTATTGGCTAATTTTTTATGTACCTTCCGTATATGATTTATGAACTATCCCAGGTGCAGGCAGTGTTGCCTACACCCAGGTCTAGGCAAGTATTTGCGAGTTAGATCGGCACATAAAAAAGGGCGGATACAATCAAGAAACTTTGATGAAATTATGAAGGCCCAACCGTTAGCCTGGTTAAACAACTTAGTCGCCAACCTGCTTGCCGGCCCAATCCGCAGGCCCAAATTTCATACTGGGCCAGGCTACATTTGAACAGCTCTTTAGACCTTACAAACTGGTCGACTCAGTCAAGTCACTTTGAACTTTTTCGGGTTGGCTTTAGGTCCTTATTCTAGTCATAAATCATATTTTACTATTATTTTTTTGATATATTATGTTATTTACAATCTCATTTCATAAAAATCTATGGCAAAGACAAAAACAGTTTGATAGTTGGGTTAATTTTGAATTCAATGCAGAATTGCGGATTAAAAACTGCTTAGTCATAGCATGTACATATAGACCAATCTACAAACTAGACCATGGAATGAGGGTGTATTTATTTCAAATTACCGAATTTCATTTTAGATCATTCAGTTTGATTAAGTTCAATACACCTTTTCTCTCACAAATTACTATTTATTCAGTTCAGTTCGTTCAATTCAGTTCAGGTACTTACAAACAAACTGAACACACCTAACTACACGAAGAACCTATTGTGAAACATGATAAAATGATAGAAAAAGGACAAAGGCCTTGTTTGGCAAGCAGCTAGTAGCTGGTTTTATCAGCTGGTAGCTAGTTTTATCAGCTGGTTGCTACCAGCTTGTTGTATTAGCTGGTTTGACTAGCTTGTATGAACGGCTGATCGTAAAAGTTGTTTGGTAAAATCAGCTGATTATTGGTAGCTGGTAATATGTAAAATGACCAATGAGGACATTATTATTATTATTATTATTATTATTATTATTATTATTATTAAGAAGAAGAAGAAGAATAGCCCCGCAAAACCTTTCGCTTTTTGGGCCTTGGCAACTAAGATATTAGGAGTTAATTCATAGCAGCTTCACTGTTTCAGGAAAATGGATTTGGCAGTAATTAAAATCAACATTGGGGGTAGGGTAGTAATTTTGTAGATAATCAGCCAACAATCCAAGGGAAAACGCTGGCCCCCCCTGGATTTTCAAAGTCAGATTGTTTGGTTCCTAAAAGCTGGTTAACAAGCCAACAACCAAACACTAGTTTTTGGGTAAATGGATTATCAATTAGTCAAACAATCCAATTATTCCAACAAGTTGGGTTAAAAGCTGTTTGCCAAACAAGGCCAAAAGCGATACATCATACAAGGGTATAGATAAAACAACGATCTATGCAAACACAAGTCCTCACAGGGCTGCTTTTTTCCATAACTACTACTATTAGCTTTACACCAAAACGATTGGCCATAACCATAATTGACACAATTTTACGGTCTTCGAGACAAATTTTTGAGAGAGATTTTAGAGTGATCACATACCAAAAGTTCAGAGATATGATATGATAGCATTACTAAAAAGGTTAACGAAAAATCAGGAATGGGAGGAGATTCCAATGTATTCAAACAACACCCCAATTTCATCATCACTCTTTTTTTTCATCTCTGGAGATCTGTTTTTGTGTCTCTTTGTCACAACTGTAACTGATGAGTTGATGAACAGGAACTGATGGGGGGAGAGGAGGAGAGAGAAAAACAGTGGAAAGAAGAAGTAGCTGAAGCTGAACTGAAGCAGAAATTTAGCAGCAGCTATTTGTGGGCAGAAAAGCTTAAAGGAAAAGGCAAAAGACAGAGTTTCCAATTAAGGGACACTGCAATTGCAAACAAAGAGTCCAAGTTATGGTGTATGAGATATGGGGTGGTAAGCAAAAACCAGTAACTCTTAGATCAGCAAGAATCATTTTTCTGTGTGTATCTCAGTTACTTGTCAAATCAACACACTAGTTTCCACAAAATTAATACTTACTACTGTACTGATCTGCAAGTACTACTACTACTACTACTTCATACTCCATTCAATTCCTCACCTCAAAAATATACAAACAGCAGAATGATGCTGCTGAATTTTTGTTCATTTCATTTCAAATTCACAGAACTTGATTGAGGTGAAGGAGGAGGCCCTATCAATAATATATGTACTCAGCGCTTGAAGCACGGAAGATGCACATGCCCACCTGGATAGTCACGAGATTTGAATTCAAGACATTTTGGTTACTGTAGCTCTGATACTATATAAACAAACCTACTCAACCAAAAATGTAGCTCGGTAGTTGAACGTCCGATCAATAAGTTACTCCATATTCCTAATACTTACACCTAAGGATATGAAGCACAACTAAACATAACTGGCCGAGCCTCATGTGCTACTTACTAAAACTTTGTTAATTATCTTCTTATCCTTCTATATTCGTTTCAGTAAAGTTTAATATTTTCAATATCCTTCATTTCAATCTAGTTAACTAACTTTTTCTCTCTCATATATTATCATTAATTTAGTTTAGTTTAACTAAGTGCATTTAGTTCAGTTTAATTGGAAGATCATTCCCTCATTTTTGAAACATGCATGTAGCAGTGTAAAAAGTAGAGTTTGATATATGAAATGACATCAAGCTGTACATTTGCTAGGGGATAGTATGATCAACTCACTTCTTTTTGTATGATAAACTGATCTAGGGGTATTGTGAACAAACTATGGAAAAACTTGCAGTAGTTGACCCTCTTCTCCTCAATTTCTTCATGTAATTTATTGAGTATTCATTAGTTTATTTCAGTATATTTTACATCTATTCAAAAAACTTTATTTATGTGTATTTTATTTTAGTTTGCTAATTTTGGTTGACTTTTTTTTCAATGACGAAGTTCCCGAGTGTTTAGATTTTGAACTAATTTCAGTTAAAATGAATATGACCTAATTTATCTTGAGTATCGTTAGAGATTTTTTCTTTCCAAGTTTCTTATTGCCAATATAAATGCCAACTTTATGTCTAGATGTATTAGTAACTTGTATCATTAGCAGTAATAGCATCATAATTTTCAGGTATGTGCAGTTTTTATCTAAATTTTGTGATAGTAATTTGCTAGCCAGAGGTATTTTGAGGTGCTTAAACTAAAAATAAAAGTAGGCAGTTAAATATACATCACCAAATTGTAATTGGTATTCTGAGGTGTTTAATTAATTTAAGCATAAATGAGATTAGAAATGAATTTAAAACACAATTCACTGCCTATAATATGGGCCTTCCTCTCCAAAAAAAAAAAAAAAAAAAAAAAAAAAGGCAAACCCAATGTTGCATATGCCCAATCCAAAAATAGATAAATATTGATTTAATTATATTAAAATTCTGGAAGGTTGATCAGATCTGCAATCTGTATATAATCACTGTAATGTCTCCTCACTTTATTTTTCTTTCTTTTCTGCATTGCAAAGACAGAAACTCAAGTTTTGTATTTATATCTAAAATTTCCTTTCCATCCATCCATCCTTCCTTCCTTCCCAAGGAGGGAACTGAGACTGAGATATTTACAGTTGCTTGCAGTCAGTGTCAGTTTTTAGAGAGAGAAAGAAAAATAAAAACAGATGGTTTTTAGAGAGAGAAAGTGATGGAAGTGGGTACTACTACTGTTGATAACATAAGCATGACATTTTTCCTAGCTCACTCACACTTTGATTCACCATTAATGTGTAAGAAAAGCTTCAGATCAACTCCCAGTTCAATAGCCTTTTATTATTATTATTATTATTATTACACATTGATGACTAACATACATCACATCACATCCCATCCAATCCCATGCATTATTTATCATTTAATGATCTTCTTCTTCTTCTTTTTTTTTTTTTTTTGTGAATTTCTCTCTCTTGAATGTTTGCAGAGATATTGAAGTTGAGTAGCTACTAGCTAGTAGTACAAGTTTGTTTGTTTTGAGTTTGGAATGACTAAACAAACACTTGTCATTCTGATTTTGTGGGTAGAATAAAAAGAATCTTCATATTATCCTCTTTGTATAAAGGTCATCACTAGCTCATACAATATGCAGTCAACTTTTTTATTTTTTTATTTTTTTTTTTTGGGCTATTTAGTTAGTTTGTTTATTGATATTGTTGATGTTATCAAAAGAGTGTGACTAATCGACGAGTTTTTAGGGTTGCATACAATACAAGAAGTAGTAGAGATATGTGGTCTTATGATCCTCTCTACTTTTTATGCCTCACCTATAAATAGAATGTTTCTTGGAACAATTTAATGCAAGGAAAGGGGCATATAGGAAAGTTATACAAAAGTTGTAAAAAAAAAATAAAAAAAATACTGTATCTTTGTTGTTGCTGTTTGCAAAAATGTGTGCAAAAGCTAATCCTAACTATTTCTAAGGTGGGTTTATTAGTAAACAATTATGCAGTTTAGCACAGTATCAATAAACTAGATAGTAGTAGTATTTCTATTCATTGAACAACATATATTGTAAATTAGAGTAATAAATAACAAGCTTAAAGAGTATATAGAGTTCAGAAAATGAGTACAAATCAGAATGAAGTGTGGATTGAAGTAAGTAAAGCACGATCCTATTTATAAAGAACAGGCCCGATTGCACTTGTAGTTTGTGATTTGCTGCGTTCCTCTCGCATTATACGTCAACCTATTGGAGCAATCATGTTCAACAAAGGTACCTCCCTCTATAAAATTTATTTTAGCTAAGGTGTTTTGAATATTTTTAAATTGTTCGATTAAAGGGAGGTATTTTGCGATGAACAAGGAATGATGAATTTAAATTTTGCTACAAACTACTGTTGGAATTTATGCCCAGGGTAGCCCAATTCGGTTCAAGTCTTGATAGTTGTTTCTCATTCCCACGTGCTCAATTGCTGCAGTTTATGGTCTACCCGAACGGGCAAGCATCTCACCCGCCCGGGTGCTTTGGTTGTATTCGATTCCGTGCTCTCTACCCTTATGCCCGGACAGGCGGCCCTATATGCCTATTCCCGCCCGCCTAGTTCAGATATTTATTTGCAAGTTTCGCTGCTATATTTCATTGTCCAAGTTATAAAAAAACTACTTCCTAATTTTATGTAATTAGTTGGTGGTAATATTTAGAGATATTAATTGGTTGTAATTAGGAAATTAATATTCTAGTCGAGTTGTCTTTCCTAATATTTAGAGACCATTCAATAATTTTTCTAACACGTTGGCTATATATGAAGACCTCCTACCACTTTGAATATCATTCTTATGGATCTGTGAACCGCACGCTTTTGTTTTTCACGTCGTTGTTGAGAGGGTTTTATTGAGACATTTTACTCTTATAATTCCTAGCTATCGTTAAAGGGAATTCGTTGGTCGTCCGTGATTTTTTCCCAATTCTGAAGTTCTCCACGTAAATCATGTGTGTTAATATTTTCCTTTATTTTTTTTACTTCTCCATTCTTCCAATTGTTCGATCTTAAATTCCTTTCGCAAATCACTCTATCCCTAACAACTACAATATTTTACGAGTGGAGATCAACAAAACCGTTAATTGGAAAATTTTCTTTGAATGTTTTCGAATCTACTATAGTTAGTAGAATAGTGTAGTCTCTTCTTAGAAAGATAAGTACCGTACGGAGGATAAATATTGAATACTTATTGGTTTAGGGGGTCTATGATAAAAATTGGTTCTTTCTGATTTAATTTTTACGAGGGGTTGTTTCTTTAAGAGGCAAAGAAGTGCTCTTCCTTAAAGGTATCTCCTCCCCATAATGTTGGGCTACTGTACATTGTTTGAGGCTATGCCCTCAACATGTTGTAATTTGTTATTTTTTTTTTAATAATAATCCTTACAAGTTACCATAAAAAAAAAAAAAAAAAAAAAGCATGATCTGGTATAAACATAATTAAAAATATAATAAAATAATTTGATATAAGACATATGGGTAATATAAGACATAACACGATGAGCTGTGGGTTGCATTTAGCCACCTCTAGGATGAGGGTGACATGATATGAATGTCGAAAGCCATCAAAGGGGCCATGGACACTACAACACTGCGCAGAGCCATCCTTGTGCTTTAAAATTGGTTCGTTACGTTTATAAATTCATCCTTGCTCCACAACTTGAGGTTGCTCAAAAGTAAATGAATATATCAAATCAAATAAATTGTGTCTTCAATTCGTACGGTTTATTAAAGGTGTCAAATCATATTTTGAGGGCGACTAGGAATTCCATATGAGATCTTCAAATAAGATAGCAAATGCCAAATTAACAGGAAAATGAGCTAACAATGCCAACATAACATTCTTTGCTTGCTTCTCCAGTTTTATTCCATAGTATATATAGTACTCTACTATCACATGAGGGGTTTTGACTTGCCCTTGTGGTGGGTCATGAAGAATTTAATGGTGAAATTGTACCAAACATATTAACATACATTGCATGGTCTTTGAATCTATAATTCTTCCTAGATAAGCTATGTATTACCATATTGAGAAATTAGGTAAAGTAAGGTTTTGGGAGTTCATTGTTTGAACCATAGTTTTTCAAATAGCAATATTCATCCAAAGACATGCATTTTCTTGGGTTAAGTTAAGGTAACTGTTTGCCATTGTAATCAATTGCCCCTATAGTGAAGCATACGGACAAGTATGAATGCAATTCATTCTTAATCATTACTTAAAACATGCATTTCAAAAATCTTCACTTATCCAAGTCATGTTTGACCATTGATAAACAAGCTTTAATTTATATACCAGTTCACCAGTTCAAGGCGCCTAGGAGCACCTACACGAATTTATTCGTAAAACACCGAAGACCGTGTATTAGAAAGTGCCCTTTAGCCACGCCCAAGAGAAGGAGTTCCTCGTTACCCACAAATTTTTTATTTATTTAAAACACGTAAGGTTAGTTCATCAGACCCTAACCTCTTCTCATCCCCTCTCTCTTTCCTCCTCCCACAACTCCTATTTTACAATTTTTTTTAGCATTTATATATTTGAAGTGTTGAACGAAACTAGTTGTTCAATATGTGAGAGCTAGTTCTCTTTAATGAGATTCTTTTCTTACATGTGACATAGGTTCCTATGGTTTCTTGGTTGAAACCAACATGGATTCCAACAATATGAATTTCAACTTTTACTAGGTTACAACACAAGTTGTCAAGATTCCCATTCTATAGAAAGATGAATAATTTTGTTAGTGACTTGATGTGGCCTCTGAGGTTATGTTTGGAGCATTTCAACTACCTCTTCGATGGCGTTTACTCAGATATAATGAGAACTTTGTAGTTAAATGGCTACTCATTAAATTTGTAGTTATTAGGTTTGTTGTATTAACACCATTACATTTAGTCATGTAATGATAATTACGTTGGTTATATTAGAGCAACTGTGACTGCATTGAGTCATGTAATCGATTACATGTGCTTCTCACATCACGCTCACCCTCACCCTCCTCTCTTTACTACCCCATTTACCTCGACTTATTAAAATGATGCATTACCTTGCAATAACAATTACTTTCAAGTAAACGAGTGATTAATGTTTCAACTTTCCGGTAATTTTTGTACTTTCAGTTACCAAACATATATCTTATATCAACTTTTTACTTTCATTATGAGTTTTTTTAGACTTTCATTTTAGGTAACTTTTCATCTAGTTTGTTATTGATTAGGAAGTTGTATGATATAGTGCGTAACTCTAATGGTTGTCATCAAGCTCATGAAACTAAATTAGAAAGATAAAAAAAAAAAAATGAAACTTAATTAGAAATAAATTGTTTCTAGTTTCGTCATTGATTTCTACTATCAGAAACGTTGAGGTATATTATTGGCCCATATGTTCTTTATGGTTTTTTGAGCCGTATGTACGAGCCCATAAAAGGGTCCATATCAAGGCCCGACTTTCATTTGTTCCTACTCTTGTGCCATGTATAAATATCCCACTCCCTTAAAGGATGAGGGGACATTTGGACTCTCTCTTACGTTCACTCTAAAAAATCTCCTTTATCATTTACTCTTGACTTGATCATCAAAGGTGCTTTCCCCGACATGCTCGGGGCTAATTTCACCTATTAGGTTTGTAGGAAAACTTTCGGATGACAATCTTTCTCAATACTCCAATGTCAATAGACTTTGGTATGGAAATTACCAAAAATATTAATAATTAATAATGCAAAAGGTGCTAATTAGTTTACATGTTGAAATTATTTTCGTCAGATGTTCAAATATCTTAGCAATTGTTATATCTCCAAAAAAAAAAAATCATCTTAGGATTGGAGCAGACTCGATTGAACTAGCCTTTTATTTTGATATCCATCAGTTAACCAAATGATGCCTTCATGACTCTGATATGATAACTATTTGAGTGCCTAAGGTTCAGTAAGGATGAAGGACGATAAAGCTCATGAGCTTATCCACGAGGGAATAACAATCAAATGGGTACACTTGACAAAAATAGGTGTCAGCTATAGGGATTGGAAAGTATTGATCTTTCAGCTTTTTTCCATACTGCTGGTGATCATAATGGATCGGTTTGTAAAGGTAGCACCAACACTTGTGGATCGTTGGGCATCAGATTTTGAAATATGAGTGACATTAAAAGTTTAACCCTGTTTTGGTAAGTGAATCAAAAAAACGTGGTTTACAAATTAGCACGCTCAGTGGCATGTTTTTTTTTTTCTCTTCATTCTTAATCTTCATAGGACATTGAGTATGTCAATCAATTGCTCCTAGAAAAAAATAAGGAAGTCACTCTGAGATTTAAACAGGCTCGGCAGAACAAATTACAGGTCCCGTCATCTCCCAAGGCTTGATAAAACGAGATATAAGCCAAAAGTCGGGCCCATCACCTCCCTAGCACCAACTAATAGGCTTGCAATGCGGGAACAAGTCGACAAGAAACACAACCCCAAAATCATGTGTCCTACTTTTTTTAATTTTTTTTTAACTTTTTTCTTATAGTTCTAAAAAAAATTGTTTACAAATATAAGGAGAAGGCAAGAGTTTGTTAAGACAAAGCATGATCAAAGGGAGGCTAATTCAATGTCACATAACATAACAAAGAAAGCAAGGAAAAGAGATAACTTATAATATATTTAGTTGTCAAAAATTATATGAAAAATATAGGATAGGAAGGGAAGATAAAGGAAAACAAAATAAATTTCTTTTTTGTTGTTTGGTTTGATAGTATAGGATCGAAAAGAAAATGAATCACTTTTCCTATGTTTGAATATATCTTATAAAAAAAAAAAAAGCTGAAAGAAACAAGCCTTGAAATTAATTTTTCCGTTCAATTCTCACTAATTTTTTTTTTCTTTTGTTAACAAGTTTAGAAATTTTATTACCAAATATGCATCTCTAGAGATTTTAATACCATGAGGAGCAGTATAATCTCCATTGAGGAGCAGTATAGTTCAGTTTTAAGAGGGTTGAGGCAGGAGACCCAGTTTCTCCTCTTCTATTTATATTAGCAATGGAATATCTCACAAGTCTGATACAAAAAGATAATTCTCACTAATTCTGGTAGGAAGTAACATTGGAGTCTTACCAAGGGCTCTTCTTGCCAATTCAATTCTTTGCAAGGTCTGTTACTAAGTTGGTAAAGTCTATGAGATTGGTATCCAGGAATAAACAACATGGATTTGAAATCCGTCTACCTAATCTTTTGAGCCTCATTTACACTATAAAAAAAAATGTTTTCTTTTGATCAATTTACTCAAGAGCCTTGACAGCCTTGACCAAGTGAGTTCACCCCCTTCCGAAGCAAAAGAACTCACCCTTCTAAAAGAAGGTGTCACCCTCTTAAAGTGAACAAGTCACCCGTCTAAAAGTGAGAGTCACACTTATATATATATATATATATATATATATATATATATATATATTCATTTAGAGTTTGTTCATCAAATTGACTAATTCCATACAAAACCTTATTCATCTAACCAAATGTTGGATATTTACCCATTTTGCATCACTAACCAATGGACCAAACATGTGATTTATTTATTTAATTTTTTTTTGACCAACGACCAAACAAGTTCTATGAGAGAGAGAGAGGGAGGGGAGAGAGAAAAAGAGCAGAAGTTCAAACTATGCTGTTCACATTATTCCTTATTAATTAGCTAAATAAGTTATTATAAAAGACATTTTTTGCTTCATAAGTAAAAAAA
>BSSO01008157.1:0-10365 GCA_030267885.1 Mesembryanthemum crystallinum | reverse complement strand
TTCTCATGTACGAACTCAACTACAAGTCAAGCTCGGATTTAATAAACCTCCTAGATTAACTGATTACCAAAAATATTGATCTAAGGTGCACACCTATCCCTTATCCCTTTAATCGATAAGTAGTATAGGGCTGTCCAAACAATCTAATAAAACCGAGGGAACAAAATTAATCTAGTCAGAAAATTAATTACATCAAAAGATTGACATGGGTATAACCACAAGTCATATAATTTAAGGCACACAATAGCTCTAAGATAAATCATAAAATCACTATTATGGCTACAAGCACCAAACAACAATTTTGTATATAGAATTCAAACCAAGAGCATAAATTAACATGAGATTAATAGGACAAATAACATAAATCAAAGATACGAATCAAACCTGTTT
This sequence comes from Mesembryanthemum crystallinum, assembly GCA_030267885.1. NCBI lineage: Eukaryota > Viridiplantae > Streptophyta > Magnoliopsida > Caryophyllales > Aizoaceae > Mesembryanthemum > Mesembryanthemum crystallinum. The sequence goes on along the minus strand of BSSO01008157.1, from coordinate 9,975 downwards.
CACATCTCTACCCTAGGCCATAGATTTACTCAAGCATATTAGATAAACTGAAACTACAAATATTAGATAGGACATACAATGTTTTCTCCATAATTGTAGTATCTTTATCTGATACCAAAGAATTGGACTTGTGTCGATCGCCGTAAATTGAACTGCTGGGTACTTTTCGTCTGTCTCTTCTTCGCTGTTGCTGCTCTCTGTGCCGTCTGTCTCTCCTCGTCTTTTTTTCGTCTATATACCTTTATATATGGCGTCCATACAAGGGATTGTAGTACCCTTTTTTTACCGACTTCACATACCGCATTTTCCTCTCTTAGGGCCCATATTGGCTAATCAATAAATTGGGTCTTAGAACCAAATAGGCAATAGTCCAGGCGTGTCATTTGTTGGGCAAATAGAAAAGGGGGTTGACTTCTATTGTCTCCCACATATTGCTTCTAATAACTAATAGCTTTCATGATATGGTGATATTGATAATGTACTTGATCAAAGGCCTATATGGATTCATGGCCATGATTTAACTTTGACTTCATTGAAATGTAGGTCACTGCCATTAAATGAAAAACAAGTCACATAATACCATATAAGAGATAATATAAAAATTCTTCTAGAAATCACTTTAAGTGAGCATATAATATATTAAAACAACTAAATAGTGAGGTAAGAATAAGTGTAAATTACAAGTTATCAGCCATGAATGAAGGTTTCACCCACGAAAGTAAGACGAAAGCCAACTTATCCTAGAAAAGAAAATGAATTGAGATTGGTGACCATTTTTTTGAAGCTGGAGTAGTGGCTAATAAGGCTCGACAAAAATTGAAGTATGATATAATGACGATGAAAACTCCAAGTGGAAGTGAAGAATTTTCAAGGCAGAGGGCTTTCAATATTCTAAGAATATAAATCACGAGTTACATATGCAGATGGCCGTCAAGGAAGACAGTACTATATAAAGTGATATTTCATGAGAGGCAAGGGTCTAATGTAGCGAGCAAGGTTGCATTAATATAAAGAAAAATAAAAGGACAACACATGTTGAAGATCTTCATGAATTGAAAAGCATACCAAATTTGGATGAAATGAGTTTATAAGCTAATATACGATGATGGCCCAAGGAGAAAGTCTTCTCATGCTCCCAATTATGGCCATAATAGGTAACCCATGGCGGCGGTTGACAACGACCAATCCCGTTGATCGCAATGAATTGTTCGAGCTACAACTGCTGGGGGCTAGGCAATCATTGTGCAGTTGGGCGTCTTAAGAAGTATTTAAATAAGGAGAAATCGTCTTTGATTTGTTTGATGGAGAATGTGTGTAGGTGACTAAGGGGCTTTATGTGGATTCAGCAGGTCTCTCGAATGGGTCAGCTATGTTGTGGGAGAAATGAATAAAGGTAACCTTTATGTCTTCAACACTACATCATATTGACTGCAAAGTAGAAGGTTTGTATGGGAATGAATTGTAACGATGTACAGGCTTTTATGCGTGGGCAGAGACGTCATTTAGGAACTTGCCAAGGGAGTTTCTGAAATCACTTAAAAATGATAACACCCCATAGATAGTCATTGGAGATTTTAATAAGTTAGTGTTTCAAGATAATAAAAATGGAGGGCCGCTGAGGGATCGACGAGATATGGCGTTTAGGAATGCCCTTGATTTTTGTGGTCTTAAATATAAAGGGTATAAAGGCAAAGCGTTCACATGGTGGAGTATATGTCCTGTGCCTGATAGTCTGTATGAGAGGTTGGACCATGTTTTCGCTTCCATTAAGTCGATTGAGTGTTATCTAATGCTAACAATTCATCATTTGGATGGGATAAATCTGATCATCCTCCGATAAATTGGTGAACATAGGTCTTGCTGGAAAGAGAAAAAAGAAGACAGTATTTACATTCGGAAATATGTGGCTAACTTCTCCAAAATGTGAAAGTGTGGTTCATGAGGCATGGGCCAAAGACCTACATGTAATGATGAGTCAGAGGTGTTAGCTAAAATAAGGGAGTGTGCTGTTACTTTGAGAAAATGGAATTATGAAGAATTCGAGAACAAACGAAAGTCAATTATTGAAGCTGGGAGGAGATCAATATTCCTAGACAATTCATTGCCCACAGCTGAGATTGTATAGGAGAGGAGGAAAGTAAGCAAAAAGTTCATTGACTTTGCAAGACGAGACTATGTGAAAACAACGCTCAAGGAACATGTTTCTAAATGATGTGAAAATAATGCATGCTTTGTTATGCTTTATTGATCGTATAAGATGTGATAGTGATCCGTGTGAAGTGTTGATCCGTCTGTTTATGTGTACTCCAATGGGATAAGGACATGTCGTGATTGGAACCAACAAACAAGATAATGATATTTTCAATAATAATTGAACACCACGTCACCTGAATATTCCCAATCTATGTTAAATGATATTTTGAATAAAAATTTCTTATATATCATGATTAACTCTTTTGTAATCTGAGACAAAGAGGTGCAAGTTTATATTGACAACATGACAGTTTCTTCCGTCACAAGAGAAGAGCACATACCCAATTTGAGAAAGTTTTTTAAGAGAGTTCGAAAGTACCTCATGAGGCTCAACCCTCATAAATACTCCTTCGGCATCATCACTGGTAAGGTGCTAGGCTTCATTGTCAGCCCAGGAGGTATCGAGATTGATCCATCCAAGATCAAATCACTGGTAGTCATGCCCTCTCACTTCAACGAAACCGAAATCAAGGGATTCCTTGGGAGACTCTAATACATAAGCCGTTTCATCCCCAAACTCACAATCATATGCGAACCCATCTTCAAGAGGCTTAAGAAACACGTCAAGCCAGAATTGGACGATGATTGTCAAGAAGCCTTCGACAAAATCAAGGAATATCTGGCAAATCCACCAATCCTGGTCCCTCCTAGACCGGGGGAACCTCTTATTCTCTACCTCATGGTATCTGATAGGTGGACACGGTATCCGACGGGGAAGAAAGAGCAATAGAGAAGATGTGCCTAGCCCTAGTGGGAGAAACCAAGAAGCTAAGACACTACTTGATTCATAGCACAATCCACCTCAGATCAAGGCTAGACCCACTAAAGCATCTGTTAGAGAAACCAGTCCTCAACAGGAGGATATCAAGGTTGGCAGTCCTCCTATCAGAATTCGGCATTAGGTATGAAGTCATCAAAACAATCAAGGGACAGGCCATCTCCGACTACTTGGCCGAGTATTCTATTCTCGATCAGGAAGAGGAATACGAGCTCCACGATGAAAACCTCATGACAATCGAAGAGGACCGTTAGGAGCTTTACTTCAACGGGGCGTTGAATCCAAAAGGTTTTGGTATAGGGGCACTCATAGTTTCCCCCGAAGGTGCGCACACGCCCCTTTCAATTAAGATCGATTATGAAGTCACAAACAATGCCGCCGAATACGAAACCTGCACTCTCGGGATCCAAGCTGCAATCCGCTTAGGTGCAAAGAGACTTCGAGTCTACAGGGATTCCATTCTCATTATCAATAAAATCTCTAAACCATGGAAAGTCCAAAGTGAAAACTTGGCACCCTACCAAGAGTACCTCGAGGGGCTGATCGAACTCTTTGATCACATTCAGTTCACCTACCTGCCACGGGAAGACAACCAGTTCGCCGATGCTCTAGCCAAGCTAGCCTCAATGATTAACATGCCTGATTTTGTCGAGATGCTTCCTATACAAATACTAAGGCGGAGTGAACCCTTATTTTGCGAACAAACAGAAATATGCAACAACGACTCGGAAGAATGGTACACGAATGCGTTTAACTATTTGGCTCACGGCACTTATCCTCCCGAATCTTCTAGAGAGGCACAAAGAATGCTGAGGTGGTATGATAGTCAATTCCTCCTCATCCAGGACAAACTCTACAAACGGGCAACCTATGGAGTCAATCTCCTCTGCATCGGGGTAGAAGACTCCATTCGAGTCATGAATAAAGTCCATCAGGGGGCATGCGGACCCATATGAATGGCTTAATGCTCGCTCGCATGATCTCAAGCATCGGTTTCTACTGGTTCACCATGGAAAATGATTGCTACGACTTCGTCAAGAGGTATACCAAATGCCAGCTCTTCACTAATCTGTAACACCTACCACCTAGGGAGCTCCACACTTTCACTTCACCCTGGCCGTTTTCAGCCTGGGGAATAGATGTCATCGGCAAGATATCCCTGAAAGGAACCGGTGGTCACGAATACATCCTAGTGGCAATAGACTATTTCACCAAGTGGGTCGAAGCCCAATCATTCGCCAACCTCACCTCGAGGCAAGTGGCGAAGTTTATCTGCAACAAAATAATCGCAAGGTATGGAGTTTCACACAAACTCATAAGTGATCACGGTCTCATTTCAAGAAAGACGTCACCAAACTCTTGAACGACTTCAAAATCCAACACCGATGATCTTCCACTTATCCAACCCAAACAAATGGAGCCGTCCAAGATGCCAACAAAAACATCAAAAAGATCATTCCGAAAATGGTCGAAAACTACACCGACTGGCCCGACAAACTCCCATTCGCCTTGTGGGATACCGTACTTCAGTCAGAACATCAACGGGAGCAACTCCCTATTCCCTGGTATATGGCATGGAAGCCGTCTTACCTGTCGAGCTTGAAATACCATCTTTCAGGGTAGCACTCGAAAGTCAAATCCCGGAAGTTGTTTGGATCCAATCCAGATACGATCAACTCGTCTTGCTCGATGAAAAGAGGTTAAGAGCACTCCATTCTTCACACATATATCAATGGCGTATAACCAGGCATTTCAACCGGTCAGTAAGGCTCCGAGACATCAAAGAGGGAGACCTAGTCCTCAAAGAGATTAGGGTTCCCATCACAGACCCAAGAGGCAAATTCAAGCCAAACTGGGCAGGCCCACACATTGTTCAAAAGATCCTAAGCAGAGGAGCGGTCAAGATCTCCAACATCGATGGCCTAAAATTCACACAGCTCGCCAACATGGACCAACTCAAATGGTTCTACACCTAACAACCATCGGCAAACACGTCCCTGCAAATTTAGCACTACCTCGCATGCAAAAGTCCGTTAGAGCGCACGATCATAAATGTGTGTCGCCTAAGCAAAGTTGGACATCATAAAAAAAAAAAAAAAAAAATAGAAACGATCTAGTGTTAACAAGAACTACAACTGGCCTGATTCCCCAACTAGCCCTTTCGACAATTTTGCGCTCTACGAGTTCAGCTTATTATTAGTCTTAAATCACATAAGAGATCAATACTTGCAATGACAAATACATTTCACAAACTTAAAGGCTCATTTCATTTATTTAAGATTCTTTGATTATAAAGGCAACTCATGGGGCACAGCACCCTTAATTACAAAGAAACTAAAGAGTCCACAAGCTACAAACAGCCAGTAGACCACAAAAAACCAAAGCATAAAGAACTAAAACCACATCCTAGATGAGCTTAACCCTAGGCGGGTGGGTCCTCAATTCCTCTCCGCTTCCACCTCATTCATGTGGAGAATCATTTCCCCTTGGAAGATTGCCCTCTAGGGGGGTTCCTCCTCGTTGGAACCCTTTACCAAGCCTCTTTCTTTCCCTTACCCTTATCAGATAGACGAGGGTCTTTTCTTAATTCACTTCTCCCACCTTCATTTATCACCACGGGACCTTGGACTTCTAAAGGGAGAACGTCACCCAAAGACTCATCCTTGGCACCAACAGACACGGCTTCGGAGTCTCTCAAAATTGACCAAGTCCTAGCATCAGGAGCAGTGATATAAGCCTTATACTCCTCAGAGACGTAAGTGGTCTCATCGGCTTGAGGTCTAACCCACGTAGTACAACGATACCAGTACCTCTCCCATTCAGCAACAATTTCAGCTGTAAGGGCTTAGGTGGAGGGCCTTACGCATAGGGCTGTTCAGAAACCGGGTCGGACCTGAAAACTGGACCGAACCGGACCGGTCGGTCTAGATCAGAACCGGACCAGTTGGATTCAGGTCCGGTCTTCAGTCTTATGTATTTTTTGATTCCGGTTTCCGGTCCGGGTGGGTTAAAACTCGAAAACCCACGGTCAAGACCGGTTGGACCAGATTTTGAATTTCAAAAAGGATTTTTAGTTTTAGTCTGAGGTTTTCACAGTTTCACTTAGGCGGTTAGGCCAAAGGCCATTTAGGGTAATATTTTCACAGTCGCAACACAAACCACTCTCCCCTCTCTCTCTCTCCTCTCTAAGGCAGCAAACTGTCAGTCTCTGTCTGCCACCCGAAAGCCGGTGAAGGCCGGCGTACTTCCGGCGAAGTCCAGGCGAAGCCATCCAAACCCCAATCAGTGATTCGATCACTCTTCTGGTGAATTTCAGGTAACTTTTCACTTTTGCTTGTTTAATTTAGCATTCTATTCATCTCAAAAATTCATCCCCAAATTGTACTCTTTGTCTAATTTATAGCATTTTGGTGTAATTTTATTTGCTGTGCTGAACTTAGAATGTTTTGTTGATTAGTAGCAAACTGGAAAGTAGGACTTTTGATATGTTTTTGCGATGTGACGTGTGAGGAGCAAAGTGTTGGTTTTGTTCAAGTTTGAAAATTTTGTATTTTATTATGTCTTGATTGGGGTTTAGGTATGTGATAGAGCTTGAGATCGAGGATTGTTGACGAAGTTTAAGAACATATCTATTTGTTTTTCTTTCTCTGTTACTAAAATTCATCCTTGTGAATTGTGAAATGCTGCTAATTTTTAATGGTTATTCAATCTACTTTTGAATAATCTACCTTTTGTTTTGTTCAACTATGATTGAGTATGTTATGATTTGTAATTTGATTATTGTGTTTATGTTTTAGTTTGATTTTTATGAAAATATATATTGCCTTTTATTGTTTTACATATTTATGTTTCCAAATGTGTTAATTAATTTGTACATCTTATTAGTACTATGAGTTTTAATTCTGATTTTTTTTTTTTGTTAATAGGCAAAGACGGATCAATTTTCGTCAAATGTAAGTTGTTATTGCCATCTTGTGGACTTGTTGTGGTTATATCTTATATTAAAAGTCTAAAGTAGTTTTATAGTTTGAAACTTTATATTTATTAGTGTTTTCAACTATTTTCCATTATAGATGGCGAGCTCCAAATCCAAAAGGTCTCATATTTTCTCCGATGGATCCATGGAGGCACAAGGTGTTTCAACGGATGGCTCTAGTAAGCAAGATATGGAGGATTTGTGCAAGTCTTTGCCTACATCAAAGAAGCTAAAAGAGGGTCGCAAATATGTCATATGAAAGAGCAAAAGAAGAGATGAATATTGGGAAGACTTCTTGGAATACTTGGAAGGTAACTTACTTAGGGCAGAATGTAGGTATTGTGACAAGACATTTGCTGCTGACCCTAAAATTAATGTATCTAAAAATGTGAAAGGTCATTGGGAAAAATATTTGAATAATCCAAATAATAAGGGTAGAGGAAGGCAATTTGAATTGGTTTTTGAAGCTAATGATGGAAATGATGAAGAGGGTGAGGGTAACTTGAAATATAAGGTGTTGAACATGAATGATGTTGGGGATGTTGTGACTTATATGATTGTCATTGATGAGTTGCCATTTCGATTTGTTGAGAAGCTTGGCTTTAGGAAATTGATGCATCTTTTATGCCCTAAATTTCATATGCCTTACCGTATCACTGTTTCTCGTAATTGCTTTCAATTGTATGTGAAAGAGAGGGATAGTCTAAAAAGTTTGCTTTCATCTTCATGCCAAAGAATTTGTGTCACCACCGACTCTTGGACATCAATACAAAGAATTAATTATATGTGTCTCACTGCTCACTTCATCGATAATGATTGGAAATTGCACAAAAGAATTTTAAACTTTTGTCCAATCACAAGTCATAAGGGTGAAGCGATTGGTAAAGTGGTTGAGGCTTGCTTAGAATCTTGGAGTTTAGAAGATAAACTTTTCACTATCACAGTTGATAATGCTAGCTCTAATGATGTAGCATGTGTATACTTGAAGGGTCGGGCTAAAAGAATTGGTGGCATTAGTAATGGTAAGTATCTTCATGTGAGATGTATTGCTCACATTGTTAATCTTGTTGTATGGAGTGGCCTTGATAAGGACATTGAATGCATCAATAGGGTTAGGAATGTGGTAAAACATGTTAGAAATTCTCCTGCTAGGCTACAACGGTTCAAAGAGTATTCTGAAGGGTTGGGTATTGAGTGCAAGTCTTCTTTATCACTTGATGTGTGTACTAGGTGGAACTCCATTTACATGATGTTGGATACGGCTTTGAAATTTAAGCGTGTCTTTGATTATGTGAATCTTCCCGGGGGAGATAATGTACCAGAAAATGAAAAGCCACCAACTTTAGAAGATTGGAAAAAGATTGGGATGTTGGTTGTGTTCTTGAAAGGTTTTTATCACTTGTCTACTCGTATTTCTGGATCATTATATGTTAACATGGGTTTGTTCGAAATTGCATCTGGTTGTACACTTTTGAAACAGTGGGAGAGTAGTGATGATAAAGACTTCAAAGAAATGGCAATTGCAATGAAACAAAAGTTTGAGAAGTATTGGGGCGATACTAATAAAATGAACATGTTGATTTACATGGGTGTGATTCTTGATCCGCGATACAAGTTGTTTGCATTAGAATTATATCTTGTTGACATGTATGATAAGAAGGTTGGTGATCGATTGTGTGCTCTTGTCAAAACGGAAGCCATTGCTTTGTTTAAAGAGTATAGGTTTAGATATGCTCCCCAAAGTAGTCAAAGTAGTGAGCAAACTTTAAGTACACAAATGGATCAAGATGTTTATGGAGGAGGGATGGATTATATGAGACAATTTAATGATAAAGTCGAGGATGAAAGGATCAAGTTGTGGGATGAATGAGTTTGATAGGTACTTGAGTGATCCAATTCCAATGGGAGATGAGGAGTTTAAGGATGTATTGACTTGGTGGAAACTCAATGAATTTCGATTTCTAGTTCTTGCACACATGGCACGTGATGTACTTGCCATGCCATTGTCTACTGTTGTTTCGGAGTCCGCCTTTAGTACCGGAGGTCGTTGTCTTGATCAATTTCGGAGTGCTTTAGCTTCTAAGGTTATGCATTTTATTTCCTTCTCTTTAGAAATAATTCTTTCATTACTTGTAAAATTTAATTTATTTGGCTTCTTTGAATTCTAAATGCAAGAGGGTGCAAGCTCTTGTTTGTGGGCAAGATTGGCTCCAAGCTCAAAATTTGGAACAAGATACAAAATGTCAAAAGATAGATGTGGAGGAGACATTGGAAGAGTTAGAAGAATATGAAAGAGGTACGAGAAACTTAAAAAAAAAAAAAAAAAAACACTTGTTGCTTATGTTTTTGTAGTTATTGATTATCATTTCATTTTAGATTTTTAGTTGTTTTATTCTAATTATGTTCTTGTTTTAAACATTTTTGTTCACAGATTTGGAGAAGAGTTCGGTAGAGAATGATATAATTTGTGTTGATGAGTAGCTTGGAAGCCTTTGAAGAAGAATTTGTTTGCATGGAGTTGTATGGTTAAACTGTGTTTTTGTTAAGACTTGGAAACACTTTTCTTTTTTCTTTTTTTCTTTTTTTTTTTTTTGTTTGGACTTTTAGCTAATTAAGTAATTAAGCCATGGTCATGGACTTATTATCTTTGGACTTTAGTATGGTATAGCCGTATGGGAGTAATGGTCTAATGCATGGTCAACAATTGGAGATGTAGTTTTACTCGTTTTTGAACAAAGAACAATGAATATCAGATAAGGACAATGAGCTACTTTAGCTTATATTTGAAGTGATTAAATAGGTAAGTGATGTTTTAGTTTTATACCTTTACACTTAGAAATATACTCCCTCCGTCCCCCACTTTCCTTAACCAAACTCCCAAAATCAAGTCCCCTACTTACATTAACATAACTATATTTTCCTCATATTCTCCCTTATTTACCCCCCTCCCCCCACTATCCCTTACATG
>BSSO01008156.1:0-10367 GCA_030267885.1 Mesembryanthemum crystallinum | reverse complement strand
TAAATAGAGTGCCTCATAAAAAAATAGATAAGACCCCCCATAAGTTGTGGAAAGGCTATGCAACTAACTCGAAATACATGAAAGTGTGGGGATGTTTGGCAAAAGTTGGGCTACCCGACTTCAAGAGGAAAAACAGCGGACCTAAGACCTTTGATGTAGTATTTGTTGGTTATGCTGAAACTAGTGCTGCAGATAGATTTATGTGTCAATCTGATCGTTCAATGTGTGAATCAAGAGAAGCTGAATTTTTTGGGCATGTGTTTCCTTTAAAGGAAATTGTTGATTCTCATGATATGCCAACCTGCTATTAATGCATCTTCTTCTGATATGCCTCTAGTGTATTTAATGATGTGCATGAACCTAGAAGGAGTAAAAGACGCAGAACTGAACCTAGCTTTAGTCCTGATTTTGTGACCGCCTTTCTTGTTGAACTCAATGATATTGATGAATTGGATGAGTTAGTTGTATGTCTTCACATGTTAGAGGTTGATCCAAAAACATATGAAGAAGCAATGAGTTTAATTGATCTAGTTTCTAGAAAGATGCTATTAATAGTGAATTAGAATCAATAATGTCTAATCACACATGGGAACTGGTAGACTTGCCTAAAGGTAGTAAAGCCATCGGTTGTAAGTGGATCTTTAAAAAGAAACTTAAAACAGATGGTACTGTAGAAAGTTTTAAGGCAAGACTAGTAATTAAAGGATTCACACAAATGTTTGGTATAGATTTCTTTTATACCTATTCACCTGTGACTAAGATCGCTACTATACGTGCTTTGTTTGCTTTGGCCGCTGTTCATAACTTGATAATCCACCAAATGGATGTTAAAACGGCCTTCTTAAATGACGACTTAGAAGAAGAGATTTATATGGAGCAACCTCCAAGATTTGTTGTTCCTGATCAAGAACATAAGGTTTGTAGGCTTAAGAAATCTTTGTATGTGTGTATTTAGAGATGTTTGGTAATGAATGTGTGATCATTTATTTATATATGGATGACATGTTATTATTTGGTACACACATGAGTGCTATAAATGAAACTAAAAGTTTCTTATCTTCACAATTTGAAATGAAAGATCTTGGTGAAGTAGATATAACACCTAGAAATGGACATGGAACACCTGTAGCATCTTTCTTCGATCCAGTAGACTATAAATATTTTCTCCAGCGATGCTATTACTTGCACCCAGATATGAATGCTTTATTTTTGAGTGCTTTACACTGGGAGTGTCTCTGCTTGCTTAGTACTTATTATACCATCTACAAAGGAGTCCTGATAGAGACTAGAGCTTGAGAGTATAAGCTCAGGGCTTCTTCAGTTCTGCCACTGAAACAATATTTGCTATCTTTTTCAGTAGTAGTCAAAGCAACAGAAGTAACTGATTTCATAAGCAACAAAAGTAACTGATTTCATAAATGTAGTTCTTGATAAGACTGGTAGTGAGTGGATTACAATGCTTGTGGTGAGTGGATTTTCTACTTATACTCCGCATCTTTTAGGGAGTATGTAAGGAGTTTCATGCTGATCTAGTTGGAAATCTGATAAAGCATTAAATTAATTGCAATAGATGTGGGAGCAGTGATTAGCAGATGTGATGTGGGAGCAGTTCACTGGTATCAGCTACTCACATTCCCCGCCCCCCACAGGATATCGATGTGTCTCCAATTTATATGAGCTTCTTATCAACTTCTCTGTCTTTGCCATCCCGATCAATAGTCGGTGAATGCTTGCTGCTAAACTAATTACTACCTCTGTGGCTCTGTGAATTGTTATCTAGGAGAAGAACAATTTAGTCTGTTATGTGGTTCAACAATGATTAAATCTTGGAGTAGGTCATAACCAATATGTTCTTTCTACTTCCCCTTCCTACACCCACTTTTCGATTAAGGTTCTTCTCACTTTGTATATTCCATATTTTGGCTTGTGTTTTGGTAGGGATGGCTAAACTGGGATGTAAAGTTCTCATCCCCTCTTGTAAGATTGATCTACATATTGCTAGTCATTCATCATTATTCTGTTAACACCCACTAGATATAAATGTAGCTGTTCCTAATTATTTGACTTACTTTCAGTACTTCTAATGTTGTTATCTGTAGGGTCCCGCTTGGATTGGGGGGAACAATTAGGGGGATAATAGAAAAATTAAAGGGCAAAAGTGAAGGTTGAAGGTGGTGGTGGGGGAAAGATTATGGTGATGGAAGGAGGAAGAGGAAGGATATAGGGGGAGAATAATTACCCTAGGGGGGTGATGGGTAATTTGTTACACCGCTATATCCTTCATTTTTCTCCTTCCACCACCATAATCTTTCCCCCACCACCACCTCCAACCTCCACTTTTGCCATTTAATTTTCTCCATTACCCCCTTAATTATTCCCCCAATCCAAGCGGGCCCTAGGAGTTATTATGTGCTAGCTTTGCAGGTGTTAATCATGTTTATCATTGTTATTTTTTGTAGGTTTTTCTTGAGATGTGGTGTTTGTCCTACTCATGTTCTCAAGGCTACCAACATGACCCAATCTTATGAAGGTTTTGAGATCTTTTGTATGTAGATTAGTAGCTAACTTACTTTTAAATTTGGACAATTGTTGGGGAAATTATACGCTGTAGAATACTCTTACACTACTCTAATACATTTAGTGCATATGTGCTATACGAATTCCTACGACTATTTAGCTTTTTTAAAAAAAAAAAGTCAAAGAGGGCAACTTATTTTGCCTTTTTTTAACAACAAATGAGGCAACATTTGAAAATTACCTTCTTTGTATATTAATCAGAAAAAGCAATTTTTTGTGCCCTTTGTGCTTATCAAAGAGAGCAACCTTTGAAATTTTGCCCTCCTTGTAAGGTAACAAACAGGGCAAAAAAACGAGTGCCCTATTTGCTATAAATCTAAAAGGATAACTTCAAAATATTGCCTTAAAAATCTAATACAATGAGACAACTAAGGCAAAGTTAGGAGCGATTTAAAATTGCCCTATTAGGCTAAGAGGACGATTTTTGTCGCCCTCTTTGGCCTACTTTCTTGTAGTGATATCACGACACTAGTGAAAGATAAATAGAGCAGTAGAACGTTCAAGCTATAGTTTGAATGATGAGTAGATTCTAACCATGGACTTATAGACTCGGAGTATGCATACCACCATACGCACTCATACGCACGAATTAGCGATTTGAGGATTGCCATCCCTGACTAACATCATAGCCTTAAAAAGTCAGGTTTTTGACACAACTCTAGTGATGACCATTTAGGTTTACACTTTGATGAAATTACCTCTATTTACTCCCTTTGGCCTAAAGGAGTCTTATTCTCCTAGTTAATCAATTCAAGTAATTCCATATGCATGAAAAGAGTATTTTGAAAACTCAATACTATATGCAAATCTAACTTATGAATGGGGTTGCCCTAACATAACATACTAGTTCATGCTGAATTGAGTATAAAAGTCGACAGAGTTTCGACTACCACGTGAATGTCTATAAACTCTAATCATGAATTCTAAATCATATAATTGAATGATAATTCGTGAATAACACATATGATCTTATGATTGCACGTAAACGATCATTAATAAATTCAACATGCTATGCTATATATGGAAGACATGTGAATCTAACTAACATACTGTTATAACAACTTGACAATCAATTTAAGAAAGCACATGATGAACATGCTATTGATTATCTAAACATGCTATAATTAACTAAGCACATAACCTCCTGTTATACAATTAATTCGGAAACATGACACTAATATTTCGAAACTATGATTATTTAACAGCTAGACCCCCGTTTCGCTAAAATCTTGTCGCCTAAAGTTTCAAAGTCAAAGTTTTCAAACTTTGATCATTACTATATGAAAAAGTATAATAATTTTCAAAATAAAAAAAGAATATTTTTGAATTCATCTTAAATAGTATTTTCACAATATCAAATTTTTATAAATTTCCGAGTTTATATAAATACAATTATTGATGGTTAAAGTGTCGGGTTGAAAACCGTGCACAATTTGGGCGACAAGATTTTAGTGAAACGAAGGGAGTACTTTTTAAAGTTGGCTGACGCGTGCGTCAGTCCAACTAGTACAATATAAGAGTGATGAAATGAACCGAGCCTATTCCATTGACAACCGGACATCAACCCACAAACTTTAATTATTGGCAACAATCTGCCTAATGGGGGATAAACGGTGGGTATGCCTGCCATGTTATCATCAATCACTCAAAAAATACTAAAATATGTACCTACTACATACATATAACATGGCACAAAAGTCAAAATTCCACCCTACATTAAAGAAAAGCATATTAACATACATCTTATATATATATAGTCTTGAACTTCTGTCATAGATCGCATCTACTCTGATATTACTCAAGGCCAACAAGAAGTCATCATCAAGACATAATCTTTTGGTGTTCTACATTCTTGATCGTCTCTCAAAATAAAAAAAAAACAAAGGCAGCAGATCGAGGAAAGATGGATATAAAGGGTGCTTTGAAGATAACGGTGAAGAGAGGCATTGACCTTATCGTTTGTGACACTTTCAGTAGCGACCCTTACATTGTTGTTGCCATGGGCTCACAGGTAAAATGTTCGATCCTGTTCTCAAAACCCGAACCTTCGAATTATTATTCAGATTATCTTTTGCAAATCTACTTGAACTTTGATGTTGAGAATTGTACATCTTGGTACTTGAATGTGCAAGTATAATTGTTATGCTTGAATCTCCTGTACTCTTGTACTGTTTATAGTTATTGGGAAGAAATGTTGCTTATTGTCAATGACCGATGTGTTCGGGTATAGGGAGATAGCTTTATACACTTTAAGTTCGAGCCTGAGGTGCTCCGCCCCTCATGTTGTTAGTTGACTGGGCTCGGGCCCGGTACCGATATGGACTGGGCTCCCTCGGCCCGTTATACGCTAGGCAAAGTGGTGGCCTTTCTTAGCTACATATGCGAGTAGTTCTCTCAATAAAAATTGAAAAAATAATGGTAATACAATAGGATTCACCGATTCAGTATAGAAGTAATGAGTGGCGGATTCAACAAAACTTCACTGGTGTTTTATTTCCTAAACTTTAACATGTACTACCAAAATATTAATTATAAAACATTTTTCCAAAAAAATTACCCACATAAAAATACATTAAAATTTCAAGAGGATTTTAGAGTTTCCATTTGAAGGGGTTGCATCCGCGGCTAGAAGTAATATAAAACTAGCCTTTGTAAGTTCACTACTACTATTTTAAACTTAGAGATATATAAGGCCCTGTTTGGGATAGTTGTCAATTGCCAATTTTCTATTTTTTTGAAAACTCAAAACCAATTATTGGAAACCACTTTTTCAGTTTTTTGTTGTTAGTTTTGAAAATGAAGTAGGGAATTGTAAGTACAAAAAAATCCAGCTTTAAATTAAATTTCTACAAAGAATTGAATATTTTACAAAACCAAAATTTGCCAAGTGGCAACCACCCCAAACAGGGCCTAAACTGTCTAAAAATGGATGGTATGGACCTCCAAATGGTACCAGCCTGATTTTAAATATATATAAGAATTGGTAGAATGTGAACTAAGGCTTTAATTGAAAGAGTACAGTATTTTCAAACAAATAAATGTCACTATGTAGACCATACTAGAATTATAAGGGGTATCATGTACAATTTTAGAAAACATTGTCCACCAAGCGCGCACCACATAGAAAATGTCAAAGTATAAGGCAACATTTAGAATATCTTTTAAGAAATTGAACGATTAATTCAAACAACTTAGCAGTTATTTTAAGAGCATTATGGATGACTTCAAACATTTTAGGAATTTTTAAAAACGATTTTGAAATTACTTTGAGTGACTTATGAATAACTTTTAAGCCTATACACTTGTCAAATATTTGAACCGGCGTACCCAAAACTTTGTGCACCATTAAGAGGCACCCAATAAGGTTTACTAAAATATCTATCAGTATATGAACTTGGACCTGTAAAATCCCTTAGCTTCGAAACTATTTTTCAAGAAAATAATGTCACTAAGGACTCGAAAAGGAGGTCGGAAGTGCTAAATAACCAGAATGTTAATCACAGCAAACACTTTAGGAAGCAGCTAGCAGCCCCTGTACCAAATTTGGTTGGCAATCTCATCATAGTAACTTAGTGTGTTCTTTCCAATTGAAACTTGGGTTGTTTTAAAATTTCCGGAGGTTGCTTGAATTTGTTGTTGGTTGTTTGTGGTATCCTATAGGTTATTGGAGTTTTGTTGCTGGTTGGTTGGGGTATATATGCTAGAGGTTACTGGAGNGTCTGCAAGGAGGAACTTCCTCTCTCCTTGGACGTGGCTAAAGGGCACTCCTAACGCACGGCCTCGGGTATTCCACGAATAAATTCGTGTAGGTGCTCCCCAATAGGCTTGAACCCGTGACTTGGTGTATAAGCCAAAGCTTGTTTACCAGTGGGCCAACACCTCTTGGGTAGAGGTTACTGGAGTTTAGGTTACAATTTATTAGTGGTTTTTCGTCTTTGTAACAGTTTTTTTAAATGCGGGACTTACTCGTCGGCCACCACTAATGATGGCCATGAAACCATCATCAATTGTATATGAACATCCTAACTAAAAAAGATATTGCTACTCTCTCCGTCCGTCCATCTCAAATGTTATCAAACCAAATTTGCATGGAAATTAAGAAGAAAAAGGAGGGTTTTTTTTTTCCCAAATTTGCCCCTTGGAGTTAAACATTTAAATATGGAAGTGGGTAGAGAGAGATAAATAGAGAATAGATAGTGGGCAGAGAGAGATAGAGAATACAGAGAGAAAGAGTGAGGAAAATCAATTAATTTTAAATTGGGAAGTCGGTTTATTGTTGAATTTTGGTTTTTTTGTGGGGAACCATGTTATATATAGCAGTTTTTGTGAAAAACCACCTTATAAAATTGATTTTGTTGCGAACCGCCTTTTAAATATAAATCCCCTTGACAAACCCACCTTATATCTGATTTCGGCCGAATAAAAGGGCTTTGTTCCCGTTTTATTCTTATACTTTGTAATATATGTAATTTTTTCAGCCGAGAAAATTAACTAAAACCATTTTGGGTTTTGTTCCCGTTTTTCGCTTATGATAATGTGTTTTAGTTATTTTTTCACCTAAAGAATACAATTATTGTAAAACATAAGGGCAAAATGGGAACAAAGCTTTTTAATTTGGCCGGAATTAGGTGTTAGGTGGGTCCATCAAGGGAATTTATTTTTATAAGGTGGTTCCAAACAAAATCGATTTTACAAGGGGGTTTTTCACAAAACTGCTATATATAAGGTAGTTCCCCACAAAAAACCCTTGAACTTTTTATATTATTGGTTTATAGTGGAGGGATATTATTGGAAAGTATGTGGGATAAAATTGGTTTGGCAACATTTGAGATGGACAAATATTTTGATAGTTTGACAACATTTGAGATGGATGGAGGGAGTATTATTTTGTTAATAATAAGAGTTGTACTCTTAGACAGTAGATTAATGCTATATCAACTTTTTATTACCATTGGGAAAAACAAATTTAGTATTCCATTCGTTAATAAAAAATAAGTCATTTTTCGAACTTACACACAAATTATGAAATGGTGATACTAAAAAAAAGAAAAAGAAAAGAAAAGCGTAAGATGATAAAGATAGGAGTCGTTAATTGTTACAATGGAGATAACAAATGAGTAAATAACAAGAAAAATGGAGGGTTACAAGGGAACAACAATGCTTGGAGGAGCAATAAAAATGATAGAGATGAGTTGAGTGGAATCTAAAATGGAAGAGAAAACTGAAACAAGATGTCATCTAAAGAACTTAACCCCACAACAGAATATTCTTAAACAAATCAAGAAATAAAATAACACAATAATGAATACACATGCAAAGATTTCAAAAACAAACTTAATACCAATATAATTAGTCTAACGGTTAGACGGTTGTGTGAGAGTGATACTTCAATTTAAAAGTACTTAATCAAGATGGTGACAATTGAAATTTTCCTTTTCTCCGTGTAATGAATAATCAAGAAAATAATGAGCTTTACTTTCGTACCGATTAGCACTGATATATTGGCTTTTTTGAATAATGTGAAGGGTCATGAGTCACAACCTCCACTAATTCATGCCAGGTAGATGTGATGTAGTTTCCTTTGGTGAGAGGAGGAGAGAGAAATTATTGGAGAGAGGGGAGTTAGAATGCTTAATGTAGAGAAAGTAATACGTGCGAATCGAATCACCAAGGGAAAATCAACTTTCTCCTGCAATTAAGGAAAATCGTTTTTCTTTTTTTGAACGAAAACCCTTTTCCCTGGTAAAATAATTTTCCCTCGTATAGATAACCCATCAATGAAAAATAGGAAAAACGTTTGACCTAAAACCATTTTCCATCCAACCAAACACAGTGTAAAATCGAGGAGGAAAAATGGAAGATATGAAAGGAATACTAAGAATCAAAGTTCTCAGAGGCATCGGCCTGGTTGTTCGTGATACTGTAGCTAGTGACCCTTACGTTGTAATTTCCATGGGTTGCCAGGTTTCTCTTCTTCATTTCCTCTCCTCCTTGTTGCCTAGTTTTGCATTGATGCAATTTTTGATTTAGCGTAGGAGATGCATAAATGTAAATGGGTTTTGAATATGAGCTCCCGTTAACGTAGCCAATATGGATTTTATTTCCAAAAAGTTTGTTGGTTAGTTAGTTGATATAGATGGGTGCCCTTTTTTTCATGTTGGAGGAATCGAAAATTTGTAAAGTGTCTTTCTCGAAACTTCTTTTTTCACTAGAAAAAATTGCCAAAAACTCCCTTACAAGTTCTACAATTTTACAAAACCCCCTTTTGAAAATTTTTGTTTCAAAAACCCCCTTTTAAGCACCCTACGTTTTAAAGATCCCCCTGCCACCCCTCCCCGGTTGTTTCTGGCTAAATTTTATGTTCTTTGCGGAAATTACCCCCCCTCATATGCCCAAGCACATTAGCACTTGAGTGTAAGGTCCTCACCTACCTCTCACACACTCAGTTCCCTCCCTCTCCCCATAAAATCAAAAAAAAAAAAAAAAAAATTATACAAAGAAATTTTAAATGTCAGAGAATGCAGAATTTGAGCTAGATATTCTTGGAATTCAAAGAAATACAAACAAATCAAATTGAATTCATGGAAGCAATTGCAAAATTCATAACTTGTCAAAATTTTAAATGGGGCAAAAAACAAGAACTTGAATTATATAAACATAGCTTATCATAATTGAAGATTACTTGAAAGAAATGCAATAGCTTTGTATTGGTTCCTTAACAGAAGCAGCAATGGTGGAGAGCAAATTTTTGGAGTGAAGAAGAGGATAAACTCGGAGATAAAAACAAGAGGGTTGAGTAAGGGGGTAGTACGAAGGGGATAGTTTTGGAGGGAAATACTACAAAGCACAAGAGGGAGAGGGGGGTAATTTGGGCAGAGAACATAAAATTTAGTCAGAAATAACCGGGGAGGGGTGGTAACGGGGGATCTTTAAAATGTAGGGTGCTTAAAAGGGGGTTTTTGTAACGAAATTTTTTAAAAATGGGTTTTTGTAAAATTGTGGAACTTATAAGGGGGTTGTTGGCAATTTTTTCTTTTCACTATTCTGTGTCCCGTTTTCTTTCTAATCAAATACTGCATGTCGATACCAAATCATAATACTTCATCGGTCTCAAAATATTTGTGTTGTTATCTTAACTAAATTTTTGTGTTTTTATATTATTTTGTCACTTTACAATTTCAATACAAAATTTCTTATTGTCCTATTATATGAAGCTTACGTTGCAATGAATCTAGTTTCAATTAAAGAAAGGATAATATAGTTAAATTATGTAGCTAATCCTAAAATTTGAGTGATTTCTTAATAGGTGCCCATTAACCTTAAGTGACATATATTTTGATGCGGATGAGTAATATGCAACCTTCAAAATTCGAGAGTATAATTTGGGGCCTCTTTTATAGTTAGGAGTAAAAAAAAAATGTTATTGTGTAATAGGTTCAAATAATGCTTGAAAATATTGGGTACAAGATTGTTTAAATGTTTGGAGAAAATTTTTTGTTTTTATTTTTTATTTTACCACAATGACTATTCAAGCCAAGTTAGTTGTGTCCTAAAAGGTTAAACTTGAAACTATGAAAAATACACTAAATATTCCTTTTAGAAATTTTAGATTATAGAGTATATCAAAAGAAATGATTGCATCTAGGACCACGAATAAATTATAGTCATGGGAATATTATCAATTTAATTGGAACCAAAATGTTTTTGGCTACAATCAAATTATAACAAAATATATATATATATATAACTTGGAAAACTTGGTTGGTCCTACAATATCTTTGGTTTCTGAA
>BSSO01008155.1:0-10367 GCA_030267885.1 Mesembryanthemum crystallinum | reverse complement strand
ATTTGCCCTTTAATTTTTTCCATTACCCCCCTAATTTTCCCCCCCAATCCAAGCGGGGCCTTAGGCTTCAAACACTTCATCCTTCCAAAAAAAGTTATCAGTTCCTCCATTTAAAGCTTCCGCAACACGAATATAACTTCTCTTTAAAAGGAAACAATATATATGCCACTTATCCTTTCTGCACTCATCCAACTAATGCCTACTCCCACTCTATCAAATACAAGCTACGAATGTTTGGATAATTCAAGCATTTCCAGCTGACCTCATTGAAACATACATCGCAATGCCTTGGATTTTTTTAAATTTGCACAGCCTGATATCCACAGACTAAAATTTCACGCATTACTACTGGTAGTTTAATCTAATTATATGAAATGTGTTCCACATTCAACTATCGCATCCTTACTATTTTAATTAAGGTATTCAACAATAAAAACACAGGAAAATTCACATTCCCTAGTTTCACTTCGAGCATACTCAATAAATCAAGGTAAAATTCACAAGATATCAGAAAATGAATTTCATTCGAGGTCGAATTCCTAGAAATAGCATATCAAATCTGCAAACCAAAAAGTACTCAAACTAGCTCATCTCAACCAAAACAAATAATCCAAAAACCCTAACCTGTTGTCAGAAGATTCTTCAGCACCAGGCGACTCAGAGAAATCGACGGGGACAACAGTGTGGTCAGAGCTATACAAATCCTTACTAGTAACATCCAGGGTTTGGTCCTGAATACATTTAGCACGTAGGTGGAACTCAACGGAGCAAAACTCGCACTGCCCATCGCCATCACAAGCGTCACAGTCACGGGAGAAGCGCATGGCCATGGCGCGCTCACTGACGAGAGGGATAAGGCCAAGGCGGTGAGCAATGAACTCGTCGTTGAGTACAGAGGAGTTTACCTCGATCTCGACAAGGTCGATAGCGACAGTGGGCACTTCAGAGATCATCACTCGACGGAGAGCATTGGCGACACTTGAATCTGTGTCTCGGAGCTCGAATTTCAGAAAATCGTCTCGCATTTCTCGGATTTTTATCCGGGGGAACCTCTGGTATGACACTCCCTCCATTGTTGGTTTTCTTCGCTAAGGTGCCCGAGTCTTGTCAAGTGTGAGAGAGGAAGAAGGCTAAAACCCTTTTTGCCGGACTTAATATAAGCCGGAGGAGGAAAAGGAGAGTTGAGAGCGTTTGATGGGAAGGGAAAAAGAGTTTTTTTTTTTNTTTTTTTTTTTTAAACTACTTAATATAGCCGAAAATTATAATTATGAAAAATTTGTTGGACCCCCTTTAATATCACTTCTTGTCAGAAACTCCATTTAAAAAAATTTGTCCGGAATCCACCCCCTCTCCGGCCATATTGTATCATATCCGATTACTTTATGTGATTTAGGACATTTTATACCCCTCCATATGCTTGTCACATACCACTTAACTACCCTAACATCTACCCCCTCCCTCTACCATTTTCATTTCCTTCCTTCCATTCACGAAGGTTAATTATCTCCCACCAATCTTTCTTTGCCTTTTATTTTTATCTTCATTAACATCTAAACCCCCATTCTCTCTTTACTCTCTTCAATGTTTCTTAATTTTCTTCAATTAAGCTTGCATTTTATTTCCCTTCAATCTGAATTTCTTATTTCCCACCAACAACTTTGTGTTCTCTTTTTTCAACCCCTTAACCATAATGTCCTATTTATTCACATTGATTTGCAAAGCTTTTGTCCCAAATTTCAAAATGGAGGTTGTTTCCCATAATGATATGGACATTATGAGCTTAAACTTGACATGGTTGTGAACACAAGAGATCAAATCTTCAATTGTCACAATTAGTTATCAATATTGACATCCAATTTATAGATAACTATAAGCAATTAATCAAAGGAATTTTTTCAAAAAAAAAAAAAACACTAATTTTAACATCCCAATTATTGCCTAACCGAAATAATTGAGAGAGAAGGAAAGTTAGAATAGACGGAGAAGTTAATGAAGAAGAAGAAGAAGAGACAAACATTCCCAACAATGGAGTTAAATTCACTGACTGAAACAACGGAAACAATATGAGGTAAAAAGAAGAAGAAGAGAATAGACAATTGGGAACTTCGATGTTAAATGGGAGGGAATGTAATTAAAAAAGCGGGGAATGTAAAATAAATATGGGAGGGAAAATATTAGGAGATATAAGTAGACATATATGTGAGATGCACATAGGGGTATTTCGGTCATAAAACACAAAAATTGGCTAGAAAAGACCTAAAATGGCTGGAGTGGGGGTTCAACCAGGACGAAACCTACTTATAGGGGGTTTGGGCAATAAATTTTGTAAAGAGGGGTTTTTGACAAAAAGTGGAACTAAAAGGGGGAGTTCCCGACAATTTTTTCAATTATTAAACGTAACTATTTTGTCGCAAAAGTTGCCAAAATATCCTTTTTTTTTTTTATAGTTGTAACATTCTCCCACTTCTTTCACTTTCTCTCTATCTCCTATCTCACAATCTTGCTCCAAAATCAATCACAATTGTTTTTTTTTTTTTTTTTGGTAATAAGAGCAGCTATTTTATTACCAAAACAATATCCAGCACAAGCGTTCAAGAGTACATAGCAACCTTGGGAGATTTCCAAGAGGCAACTCACCTTCTAGGAATGGTACTTGCACTCTTGTAATCAAACCAGGGAGCCTTAATAAAATGTATCTAGTAACTGTTTGTCTACAGCCGAATCACAAGCTAATTTCAGGCCAATAAACCTGGATTTTAATAGAAACTTAATTGTGGCTATTACTTCCATTACTATCACTAGCTAGTTCTTGAATATGCTGGAGTTCCTTGCTTGCCATATAGTATATGTAGTTGCTGCTAGTAGTGCTGAGAGAATCGTTTTCCTCTTGTTGCTGCATATTTTGTTGAGCATCCATTTTTGCCATTGGTGGAATGAGCTTGGTCAGAGTTTCATCTGGAGCCATTGTTGTAACTCTTGAATAATCTGTTGTGAGAATGCACAGTTAAAAACCAAATGAGAGTTTGTTTCAACAGTGTTAGAGCATAATGGACAGTGTGGATCAGGCATAGAGCAGCCCATTCTGTTTAGCCTATCTCTAGTAATCCGTCTCTGTTGAGTTGGCAGGCATAGGTAGATAGCATGTCTTGGGACTGAGGCTTTGTTCCACACAATTCTAGCAAGTTTCATCTTCTCATACTCTCCCAAAGCAATTTGTACCCCAGTTTAATGGTGTAGTTTCCACTCTTGTCAACTGGCCATTTATTTGCAGGAGAAATTCCATCAGTACTGCCCCTAAGCTTCATTATTTTCCTCGAATACCAGCTACAATCTTGGGGTGGAGAGTAGCAGTATAGTGCTTTACCTTTCAGATACATTGAGGAGACCCACCTAACCCATAGACTGTCTTTTTTCTGTGCTATGGCCCATAGGTATTTAGCAATAGCAGCCTTGTTCCAAATCCTGCAATTGTGAAATCCCAGCCCTCCACCAGCTTTAGGCTTACAGACCTGGTCCCAGGCTATCAGAGGGAGTCTCTTGTCCTTCTGACCCCATAAGAAGCCTCTACAAAGAGCTTCTATCTCCTTGATTATTGATTGTGGTAGGATGAATATTTGAGCCCATTAGTGTGGAGAGTATATAGTATTGACTGTATGAGTGATGCTCTACCTACCAAGGAGAGATGCTTGGTGCCCCATGAATGAATACGAGCTATAATCCTTGTGATCAAGAATTGGTAGTCTAACTTGCTCCATTTTGTGGGTGACAATGGCATGCCCAAATATTTCATTGGGAACCTCCCTTCAGAGAAACCTGTGAGTTGGAGGATCTCATTTTTTGTATCAGCATTAACTCCACCAATAAAGACTTCAGACTTAGTATCATTTGCTTTCAGCGCAGAAACATTTGAGAAGTGGTTGAATGCATTAATGAGGGTTTTAACCGAATGGCTATCTCCTCTACGAAAGAGGATCAAGTCATCTGCAAACACACAAGTTAACAAGCTTGGTGTTTTTGCAAAGAGGATGGAATTTGAATCCCTGTGTGCAGCTTGCCACTCCGAGAGCTCTACTCTAATAGTCCATTACCAGAACAAAGATAAGTGGTGAAATTGGATCACCTTGTCTCAAACCCTTCACTCCTCTGAATGAGCCATGTATCGTTCCATTTATGTTTAGTGCAAAGCTAGTAGTTTAAAGGCATGCCATAGTACATTTGATAAAGAGGGGGGAATCTCATGCCTGCTAGTATCTCCTCCGCAAATAACCAATCAACTGTATCAGAAGATTTTCTAAGGTCCACCGTCATTAAGCATCTAGGTGAAATGTTAATCCGCCTATACATTTTGATTAAGTCTTGTGTGATCAGAATATCGTGGCCTCTGTTTCTCCCCTCAACAAAAGCTCCTTGATTATCACTAATCAAGTATATATGGGAGAACAATTCTTAGCCTATTGCATAGCATCTTGGATATACATTTGTAGATTGTATTAAAACATGCTATGGGTCTAAAATCACTGGCCTTTTGAGGATGATCTTTGTAACACCCCAGCCTCCTACACCGACTGCTGGTGCTACCATGATCCGCTTTCCTGGTTGAGGACTGGCCCCACAGACCACCACAAGTATTTTCAGCATGCTTTGTCCTCACTCGCATGCTATTGAGAAACTTCCCATGAGGTCACCCATCCCAAATACTACTCCAAGCCAAGCACGCTTAACTTTAGAGTTTATAAGGAATGAGCTCCCTGAAAAGAAGATGCACCTTGGTGATATGAGTAATACCCGCAAACCATTTAAGCTATCCTCAACCATCAAATCATTGGGGTATTACACTCACCTCCACTCAAAGAACGCAACATCCTCGTTGCCCATGGGCCAGCCCCAGAATCCACCCCTGCTAGGCGGCTAACCAGGCACTCCTAGCCCACAAGCTTAGCACGCGGTCGTAGGGTTGCTCTGATACCATTTGTAACACCCCAGCCTCCTACACAGGCTGCTAGTGCTACCAAGATCCGCTTCCATGGTTGACGACTGGCCCCACAGACCACCACAAGTCTTCCAGCATGCTTTGTCCTCACTCACATGCTCCTGAGGAACTTCTAGGAGGTCACCCATCCCAAATACTACTCCAACCTGAGCACGTTTAGCTGTGGAGTTTCTAAAGAATGAGCTCCCTGAAAAGAAGATGCACCTTGGTGATATGAGTAGTACCCACAAACTATTTAAGCTATCCTCAACCATCAAATCACTGGGGTATTACAATCTACCTTAGGAACCATGGTAATTACAGTAGAATTTACCTGGGATAGAAGTTTTCCTGTGTGGAAGAAGTCCAAGATGGATGCTGCTATATCAACTCCAATCATGTTCCAGGTAGCCTTAAAGAAGCCACTGTTAAACCCATCAGGTCCCGGGATTTTGATAGAGGGGATGGAGAACATTGCTTCCTTTACTTCTTTCTTAGTGAAGGGTTGTATTAGTTGAAGCTGCTAGGCTGCATTTAGAATGGGGCCTGCCTTGATGATATCAAGGTTGGATTTCTTAGTTCTGCTGCTCTTTCGTCCCAACACACCTTTATAAAAATAATAGATAGTATCAATAACTTTATGATAGTGCTTCACTTGGTTGCCCACCTCATTCCGTATAGAAGTTATCCTGTTATGAAGCCTTCTAGTTTTCAGCACTGAGTGATAATAAGCTGAGTTAGTGTCCCCCTTGGTGATCCTTGCTTTTTTGCCTGAAGAAACTTTCCTAGGCTACAAAGCATCTTTTGTACTCAGCTACACATTCTTTCTCTTTATTTTGCAGAGTGGGGTTGAGTGGATCCAGGTGCAGGGAAGTCTGTGCTAACTCCATATTTTTTCTAGCAATAGTAGTTGGCTTTTGTATATTGCTCCTTGTTCAGTGCCTTGAGAGGTCTCTGTAGCATTCTCAGCTTTCTACAAACTTGATACATCTTATATTCCTCCACCTCCTGTTGCCATGTAGCTTCAACAGTTGAGATGAATTTATATGAGGCCAGCCACATATCAAAGAATCTGAAAGGCTTATAACCTAGTTGAGGAAGCTTGAAGAAAGTCACCAGCAGAGGGGTGTGATCTGATGTTTCTTCATTGAGGGCATGAGCAGTAGCATGTGAGAATGCATCCATCCAATCTTCATTCACAAAGATCCAGTCCAATTTGGAATAGATCATTTGGTTATTATCCTGCTTGTTACTCCAAGTGTATCTACTACCACTTCTACTAAACTTCTGCAGGTGGCAGTGGTCAATACAAGACTTAAAATCATGCACTTTCATTGAAATTAACTGGAGCTCCTCCAATTCTCTATCTTCTAGTTCCATAATGCTATTGAAGTCCCCCATTACTATCCAAGCTTCCTTCATTGAGTTGCTAGCTGCTTCTAAGAATTTCCACACATCCATTCTCTCCACTATGGAATTATGTCCATAGACAAAGGTTACATAGAAGTCTTTATGGGAAGCTATGTAGTGAACCTTACAGTGTACTATTTGTGCCAAGGAAGCAGCAAACTATAGACACCAGGGTGCCACATTGCCCAAAGCCTACCTCTTTCATCTGATGGCAAGTTGATATGATTTCCCCATAAAGGAAGCATTCTATCACAGCATTTTTTGAAATTTTCTTTTCTTGTTTTAGTTTCCATAAGACCAAGCAAACCAACCTTATTCTTGCTGCAGAAGGTTTTAACATCCCTCTGCTTATTAGGGCCATTGAGACTCCTTATGTTCCATCCTACTATGTTATCCACCTCCATTATCTCCTTGGAGAGTGGGATTGGCATGTTTGCCATCAATTTGTTGCTCAACTTGAGTAACTCTATGTAAGAACACATCAAAAGAGTTACTAGTGGATGCTATGTTCTCCCTTGGGACATTTGTCCTCACAGACCTATGAGGCTGGGACCATTGAGGGGGGGCACTCATGCACAGGTGCCCCTACCACTAGGTTGTTGCTCTTGCTGTTGTGTTTCGTTGGGGTTTTTCTTCTTACATTTAGCTTCATTATGACCAAAACCTTTGCAAAATTTGCAACAAAGAGGCTTCCATTCATATATGACCTTTAGAGTGATCATATCACCTTTCTCCGATTGAAAATATATTGTGTCAGGGACCTGCTCCTGTATTTTCATATCTACCAGCAATCTTGCAAAGTTGATGTTGTCTTTGGCCTCGTTATGTTTATCATCCATGATTAGTCCCTAGCAAGCTTCCTATCTTGCTTAGTGAGTTAGCACCCCAATATTTCAGTTCAAGAAAGGGCAGCTTTACCCATACAGGTACAGAATCCACATCAAACAAGTCAGATTGCACATCCTCTGACCAGGGTCTCACAATCACATGTTTTTTTTTTTTTTTTAAATTTTTTTTTATAATCAAAATGAAAACTTTCAGCTTGTAGAACTTCATCTCTACTTGCCACAGTTAAGAATCTCACAATTACAATCCCATTACGCAACCCTACAATCTTATCGATACCAAATTTTCCCCAAATCTTCTTGATAAATCCATTGAAAATGGGAATGGGAGGGCGAGAGCCCAATACATAGCAAACAATAGCTGATTCCCAGCAACCTAGCTCAGATTGAACATTATACGCATCAATTTTACACACAGGGGTGCCATTCACAATTTCAGGCTCAACATAATCTAACTTACAACCAACATTACATAGTTTTGAGACATCAAAATACTCCCAAGGGTTCAGTCTGTGGTTACCTAGGGTTGCGCTTTGAAGCTCAGAATCATGCCTATCAGCCTCATCTGCCCAACTAGTACGCCCATTTTGGTTTGAAGGAAGCCCTAGCATCACTGGTGTCGCAGCCATTTCTTTAATTGCAGCCTGCTCAAGCTCAGTCGATATACTTCGCTCTATCTTCTTACTCGATGAAGATTCCCCTTGAACATTTGATTCCTGATTGGATTTCTGTGTATTCGTCGACTTCTTCCCCGTCGTGTTCTTGCTCGGTTTCTTCCTCTTTGGTGGTCGTCCCCACTGTCCCATGGGTGGGCACTATCGTGCGCCCAGAGAGAACATGGCTATTAGAGAGAACTCTATTGTTGACACTTGTGAATCCAATCACAATTGTTGCTCATTTGCGTTATTCACCTCACATCACCCCCAAATCCATTAACACGGTCACACCCAATTTTGTACCTCCTCAATCCAAGCCCCGCCATATGTGAGTTGTCGACTGGTTTTGTTCGCCTGAGAGGAAAATCGTGGCAATCATGGGCTCAAGGTAGCTCTCGCGAGGTAGCATTCAAGTACCATGAGATTGGTAAATAATAATGACACCTTTTCACTTGCAATTTAATTTGTAACTCAATGTAGCAGTTTCAGATGTATGTTAAATAACATTGTAGGACAAGATTCATGAAGATAGACCCTATCAATTAGAATTACTATGCTTATAATTGCCCCCAAATTTGGAAAACTACATAGATATGCCATTGTCATATTTCCAATAAATACCATCACAATCACTCATATATGTAAGTTCAATCGGTGCTTGAGATACATGTCACTGAAAATTCAAACTATGAGAGAAATTTATTTGTTAATGATCCAATATTTCATCACTAAGTTTGTTAAAATTCATCTTAGGCTTTCCTCAGCTTCTCCTTAGGAAGAAGACCTCTATTTTTCCATTTTCTCCTTTTAGCTTTTGAGATGTTTATGTGTTGTAGATGCAAGCTAGACAAATCTATGCAAGTCAATTAGCAATTGTAGTGACTGAAAGTCAATTTGTGAAACAAAAGCTGAGGAGAGTGAGAGAGAAAAGAGAGAAAGCCAAAATGGGGTGGGGAAATGGTGTAACAGATGCGATTCTTAACACCCATTTAGCTCTAATTTAATTTTCTTTAACCCTAACTTAATTATAATTAATTTTGATTACTTGCTAGCTAAGAAAACGTAACCCTAATATTTATATTATCACCTAACTATCAACTAGACCTAAACTAAACTATATTAAAACTCAACCTATGACTAACTAAACTATTTTGGGGATCAATTAGATACAATTAGTAATCATCTTACCCCAAATTAACATAAATAGAGCCCCATGCACACGTTAGAAAGCCTTTGAGAGTTAGAATTCATGCAACAACTTTTGGAGTGTTTAAAAATTTTATTGGAAGATAACCCACTTGGAGCCATGTGTTAGCTAATGGAACTAAAAGGGTGGTAAGGTGGTGACATGGCATGAGATTAGGGAGGTTGAGTGATGAATAATGTGGAATAATGAATAGAAAGTGATGATGATGATCTTGATAAGGTGAATAGCGGAACATGCAAAACCATTTGAAACGGGGTAATCCTATTGGCAAGTACACACGTTGGTGTGATGTGTGAGAAGGAGGAGGAATGGCGATGATGAGGATGATGATGGTGATGATCAAGTGATGAGTTAACACAATCTTAACACCCTGGTATACTCCCATCTTGGCACATGTCCCTAATGGGCTTACTCATACAACCTACTAATACCACTAACATACCCTATACCTTAACTGTAATACCCCGTATTATTGTGCCTTTTCCAAATTATTATTATTAATTCAAATTAATAATACTTCCCCCAACTAGATTTATTTAATTTTAAGTTTAATGCATTTATTAGTGATTATGGGTTTTTAAAAGAAAATTATTTATTTGAGGATTTAATTGATTTCATTAACTTGGTTTTAAAGGATTCAAATATTTTAATTACAAATTAGATTTGGAAAAAAAAAAGCGTGAGATGGGTTGGATTTCTGAGGAGAGTAGTAAAGGGGATTAGTAGAGAGTAGTATTGGGTTATGTGAGGTGTTAGGCTTAATCGGGCTATTAGAAGTTGGGTTCCTATTGGACTACTTCTAGTTCCTAATCAAGTAAGGTTTAAAGTTAGGGTTAAAAATCTAAATCACCTCACCTTCCCTCAATATAACATCATATCCATCCCTCTCTCCCTCACGCGTCTCTCTCTCACGCCATTCTCTCTCTATCTCTCTCTATTTTCTCTCTTGCTCTTTTGCCTTGCAATTCGATTCTCAAAACGATTTTTGTTGAAGCGGAATTAAGAATAATTGATTCTCAGTTTATTTTGGATACTCTTGAGGATTTCTTAACTAGTTCTTGGATATCAAGTAAGGAATTCCGTACTTCTATATAAACCCTATTTTATATAGTTAATGATTTTGATTTCATGGAACCCTAATAATTGGATTATGAGTTTAGATTGATTAAATATTGAATGTTTTCATTGAATCTTTAATGTTATAATCATTGAATTTAAATGGCTTCATGTTCATCTTGTTTAAACTTAAACCCTAACAGTATTTTATGTAGTAATTGTAT
>BSSO01008154.1:0-10367 GCA_030267885.1 Mesembryanthemum crystallinum | reverse complement strand
ATGGGCCTTTATCCCGAGATGGGTCGGCACAGGAACGGTCCTCCTTACCATCAAATTTCCCTAATCATAACAAGTTCACAAAAAAATGGAATTCACTTTCATTTCAAATATTTTTACTCATTCATATCGGAGCTAGTATCAAAGGTTAAGTGTGTTATGCAATTACAAACGTTGTTAATGACGACATCTCATATGCAATCTATATCAATTGGTGAATCCTCGAAAACTAGGCCCCCAAAATTTAGTAATGCCAGGAACAATGCCTTTCTCGGTGTTCAGTTTTGTTCTTTAGGCCCCTAGATATTGAAACTTCCCAATTTTTAATTACTTGGAAGGATAGAGACTTACAAGGGTCGTACACACCGCGTCTAGTGAATACATGAAGAGGAGTCTCTCCAGCATTGTTGACATATGAAGTGACTTCAGGTCCAAGCGTTAACAAAGCTTCCATGGCAACAAAGTTAGTTGATTGGAGCACTTCATGAAGAGGTGTGTTTCCTTTAGAATTTTTCACACTCCATGGTGGGAAATAAATACACCTGCTACCTTCTAGCAAAACCTCTTCATAATGAGCATGAATATGTTTAAGAAGTTCAGGGAAATCCGACTTGTAGAATTTTGCAGCAATGTGCAATGGGGTGTCACCATTTATATCCATGTCAAAGATGAGATGTGGATAGTGTTGTAAAACTTCCTCAACAAATGCATCTTCGCTATGTTGGATGGCTATATGGAGGATATTGCTTCCATCTGGTGCTCGAGAGAGAAATTTAGCGCCTATATGTGCATCATCATTTGCATCACTTTGCTGGTTGTTAAACAAACACACGTCTCCCGTCACTGCAGCCCTATATACCTCCTCATCCATCATTTTTTTGTTGAAGGCTGTCATTTTAAGATTCCATTGTGAACGCGTGCCAAGATTTTTCAGTTCTTTCTGCAAACACGAGACAAATATGGTTAAACATGATTTTTATAGGTAATGCTTAGATCATGTTTACTCCAACATATAAATGTTTAAAAACTTATATGCATGATTCAATTTAATGCTACATTCCAAGTCGTAAGGAAATTTGATAATAGATATAAGTTGAAAAGATTGCAAACCTGTTCAAGAAGATCATCATCAAGTGATTCTAGTAAATTTACAACAGAGCGTCCTTCTTTATTGATGATGCTTAACTCATGCCTCATGTTTGATTCTTCACAACTTGACAAAAGAAATTTTGATGTAGCAAAGTTTTGGCTTTTCAAGGCAACGTGCAAGGGTGTGTCTCCATCATGATCTTGTGAACTCCTAAGATTGTCTACATCACCATGTCTAAGCATGTCTTTGTATGTTAACAACATGTCATCTATTGTTGCATCAACTTCAGCAATCGGTACAAGCCTTAGATGGTGCAAGAAGTTCCTGCCATTAAGATCTTGAAACTTTATAGATGAAGGACAGTCGTTGACAATACAGTAAGCCACTCCAAGCCGTCCACAATAGGCTGCCCTCATTAAAGGAGTGAATCCATGTACATCACGTGTGTAAGCAGAACTGTCATTATTCCCAATAAGTAACTTAACCAAGTCACCTAGCTTGTTCAATGCTGCAGTACTCCCAAGAAAATGATGCACATATTCAAATATAGTTCATGATCAGAATGTTAAAAAATGTAACCTATTGAAGTATACTCGTAGTTCTTTATTCACACTTGATTTATGATGCAACAAAAGTAAAAAGAGGGACATGACCATAAAATAATGAAAGATGGTATTAGTAAAACATATGAACTCATCAAAAAGAATCAGTGTGAGACGAAAAAATACTTACTAGTATATGTGCCATATCTTGCCAAAATGTGGAGCGGAGTCTCACCCGCCCGGTTCACATATGAAGATAACTTCGAGTCAATATGCATCAAATTTATAGCCATCTCAAAATTGCTTGAGCGTAATGCTTCATGAAGTGGGGTGTTACCTTCGGAATTTTTTTGCCTATATGGTATAATATTCAAGAACAAGGCCCTTGCTTTTTCTCTAAACTTGTCCACACAATGCTTAGTTAATTGCACCAATGTTGTTACCACAGGATGCTTGTTCTTAAGCCTAGCCGCAACATGGAGCGGGGTTTCACCACTTGAGTCAGCTATAAGGACCAGTATGGGAAAATGTCTTATAGCTTTCTCAACAAACATCAAGTGTCCATATTTGACGGCGAAATGAAGAATGGTGAGTCCTTCACTTGTTCGACTCAAAAAGTAATTATCATCATATACGAGTTTGCCACTCTCGACATCTCCATCACATTTTCTTTTTTCGAACAACCTTAAGTCCCCTTGAGTGGCTGCTTCCTGAAGCTCTGTATCCATTGCATTACTAAGTATTTTCTCGGTGAAGGTTACCTCCTCCTGTAGAAGTATCATTTCCCTTTAGCAATAAGTTTTGTAATTCATGGCATTATTATGCTTAATGTTCTCTTTTTATTCAATATATAAATGAAATAAAATTTCACGCGGGCCCTTGTGGTTTCGGGAAATGCACAACGTATCCAAGCTTGCCACATTTTGTAACATCGAGGGTTAAGAACACAAAATATCATATCAATCCACCTCATTTATCAGGCGGATAGTAATGGGCAAACAAAAAGTGGTATTGGTGACCCAAAAATTAATGCCGACGACCAAAAACTAGTATCATTTCTTTCTCAACCAGTATTACTCCAAAGTTGATTTTTGCTTACATAGTATCATTTTTTGTTTACCCGTACTCACCTAATATATTAGGCTACCTGATAGAAGAATTATTGGGTTAAGAATAGTGTACAACGTATACACATCTATATAATCTATATTCTATATAATTAGTTTAAAACACAATGATTCAACCAGAGCCCGACACGTCGGCATGCCATGTCATTGCTTAGTACTGCCACATATACGTTGACGTGTCACATGCATTGCCATGTAAGCACCACATTCATCTTTTCAATTTAAAATAAAAATAAAAATCATGGCTAAGAAGATTCGAACTCTAAACCTTTAGGTTTTGATACCAACGCTTTACCAACTACTCCAATATTCATATGTACTTTTTTTTTTATCTGAATTATTTATGATATAACAGTTTAAATATCTTCATTTAACTCATTTTTTTTAATAATGTTATATCAAATAATGTTCAAAGTAAATTAAACGAAGATCTATCAAATTCACTTGGTAAGCAATTGTAGTTCAATAGAAAAATAGCTCACTCAATTTTTTTCCCTAAAAGGACATCTAAACTTATAAGTTAATCAAATAGTAAAGTAGATTATCAATTCTAATACAAAATTAACCAATTCTAATTGGCAAAAAATCCACTTCCAATAGGCATGTTCTTTGGTTCCACTCACGATAATTAGAATAAGATTCTAAACATGAGTGAAATTTCATTTTCAATGCATGCATTATGTGATGCCAAATTTCACATTAAAGCAAATAAACACATAAAATTTCAAGAAAAAAAATGTTATACAAATGAACTCATAAAAAAGAAAAAGAAAAAGAAAGATGTGATATATTATAACAATCAACTTATCACAATTTTACTTCGTGCATCGCATGGGATACAAACTAGTTAAAATTTTATATTTCGACAAATTCGCTCTTACTTTTTCTTGTAAACTACGTTATTTCTGGTTACACATACACATTCCCAGTACATACTACATGTTGTACCCAATTTCCCTGAAAAGGATAAAAACCAAAAGCAAACGGCTACATGATGATGGACAATTTGAAAAGTAGTTATTGGTATTGGTCTTTCAAAACCCCTACTAGTTACTCCTCATTCATACACCTATGATGAGAGATGTGAGGAGCTTTGATTTTTATTCTCACTTCTGCATGTGGATACTATACATGCATGAGCAGATCAAGAAAAAATTTTATACCACAAATCACGTTTTCAAAGCCAAAACATTGTGATGTAGAAAAAACCCATTTGGAAAATTTTCGCAAGGGCAAATCGGTCCTAAAATCTCATAAATTGGCCGGAAAAATGAATAAGGGGGGTTGGTGATGGCCAAAGTAACTTATAAGGGGGTTCCCCATAAAAAAATTATATAAGGGTGTTTTGTACATAAAGTGTATTATATAAGGGGGTTCCCAGTAAAAAATCTTTTAACAAGATACCCAATTTGAGTTACATCATAATAACTTTTATCTATCTACTTTCTCTTCAATCCCAGACATCAATTAATGGAAAAAAACAATGCTATATTAACTTGGGTCGATGCTCTCACATCTCTCACTGTTGAGATAGTTACCATTTTTCTTGGTGGGTAGAGATGGTTATTAGTATTTATCAAAGAGGTGGGCACATATATTGATCCATGTTAGAATTCAAGCTCAAACATGTAGAAGGACCCGAGGTAATCGAATTATAGTAGAGGGGTTCTTTGTAAGTGGAAATCTAGAAACACGAGCCAAGATCAAGCCATGTAGCAAAAGGGGTCAAAGAGCATCAATTGCCCTACTGAGCATGCCGCCCGGCCAGGCAGGCTGGGCCCGCAGATTGCCCAGCTCGCTGCTTCTGGGCCATCGCCTGGGCGGGCGGATGGCCTGACAGCACGTCTTTGCGAGTTTGCGGCAACTTATACGAGATCTATAATTCATATTTGTTGTGATATTATATTTAGATTCCTAATTTGATGTAATTTCCTATTTACTAGATTATGTAATTAGGAAATATTATCTTGTAAAGCGTTAAGGAAGTTCTTGGTTGTGCTATGATTAGGACGCTAAGATATTGCTTGGGAAAGGGTTTTCGTAGTTAGAGTCTAGTTAGGACTATAGTTGGGGCTATGTCTATATAGACTTGTATGGCCTATGAGTTATGTATCCGAGTGAGAGCACTAAATTAGTTAGATAAAAAGTGCTTGGTGAAGAAACCTTAAACACAGTTGTGAGAGTGATTATAGTGGATTCATGTTTTTTCCTAATTGGGTTTTCCACGGTTAAAATTCTCGTGTCTTTTGCATACTTTTAGCACTAAATTTCCTAACAATTGGTATCAGAGCATCAGGTTCGAATTTGATGGAGAAGGTTTTTGGTGGAAAGTTCGAGGTTGAATTGTTCAACAGGAAGAACAATTTTGCGTTGTGGCAAAAATGTGAAAGATATCCTTGTTCAACGGCTTCACTAGACCCTAGAGGAAAATATCCATGACAAGATGGAGACTTCAAAGTGGGAAACTATGAAGCTTCAAGCAGTTAGTACCATACCATCTTGCTCCTGAACTATATGTCATGTGCTAAGGAATATAATCCAACGACCGTTTGGGATAAGTTGTAGAAGATGTACATGTCTACATCATTAGCAAATGAATTATTCCTCAATGAAGATTTGTACGAACTCAAGATGGACGACGAGAATGACTTGAATAATCACATCAACACATGTAATGGCCTAATCACCCAATTGGCATTGTTGGATGAGAAGTTCAAGGATGAAGATCAAGCGATGATGTTGTTGGTGTCTCTACCAAAGAAATACAAACCAGTTAAGACTTATTTGTTAGTAGGTAGAACTAATCTGCGCATGGACGAGATGATGTTAGTTTATCTTGAAGCCGATAAGTTGATGAAGCAAGATGGAGGGGGAGGCTCAAACGCTTTGACATCCAATCAAGGCTTGTAGTCAAAGCACAGAACAAGTCGGGAAAGCCAAGAAGCCAAAATCCAATGGCAAGTGCTTTTATTGCGACTGGAAAGGGCACTTCCAACCAGTGACTCGTTACGAAGGAATGCGAAGGAACCATCCCAACCAAAAGCTTAAACTAATGGTTGAAGGCCCAATTAATTAAATATTCTAGTACGCCCCGTCACGCGAGTGTTCTTTGGGTTTGAACCGTAAAAGACGCATAAGCCCATTCATACCTTGTGCTTAATTGCTCTATTATTAGAAGAGGGGCTCTCAGGATTTGAACTCAATACCTCTTGGTCATTGAAGCTCTAATACCATGTGAATGAACCATTTAAACTTTTGGTTGAGATGATCCCTTTATATGGTATCAAAGCGTCACTGACCAAGAGGTCTTGAGTTCAAATCCTGGTGACCCTATGCTCTTATACTTGAAAGGCATGTGCATCATCCACGCTTTAAAGCCCAAAGAGCATTCACGTGAGGGGGCTTTTTAGGAGATAATTGATTGATTGGGCCTCCAACCATCGGCTTAAACATTAGGGCTTGCAAGGAAAGGCGAAGCAAAGGGATGGCGGTGATGGCGTTAGAGTTAGATGAAGAGGATGCTCTCTTTCTAGGAGAGATGGAGTCTAAGACCACTATGCTTGAGTGGGTTTTTGATTCGAGTTGTTCCCAACATATTTGCTCAAGTAAGGAGTGTTTCTCGAACTATGAGAAAGTTGAGGGGAAAGAGGTGGTCTTCGCTAATGACCAAAGGGTTAAGATCCATGGTATAGGGATCGTTGACATCAAGGTTGATGATGGGCGTGTTCGAAAGATGGTTGAAGTGAGGTATGTACCAGATTTGGGTAACCATCTTATCTCACTAGGAAGACTCGATAATTTGGGGTATGAGACCTGCGTTAGAGGAGGTCGCTTGGAGATACTCAAACAGAATCGAGTGATATTGAAGGGCACAAGGAACAGGAGCAACCTTTTCATGCTTGAGGGAGAAGTTCAAGTTCAAGAGGAGGCGCCTCAAGGGCGCTCCAACAATGATTGATCAAGCAACCCACATGTTTGGGCTTGAGGGGAGGTTTGTTAGGATTCAAGTTCAAATATGTAGAAGGACCCGAGCTCATCGGGTTGCAGTAGAGGGGTTCGTTGTGAGCGGAAAGCTAGAAACACAAGCCAAGATCATGCCATGTAGCAAAATGGGTCAAAGAGCATCAATCGCCTTGCTGGGCACGCCGCTCGGGCGGGCGGGCTTATGGCCTGGGTGAGTGGACTAGGCAGATTGCCCAGCTCACTGCGTTTGGACCACCACCCGGGTGGCCGGGCGACCTGACAACGCGTCTTGCGAGTTTGCAGTAACTTCTACGAGATCTATTGTTCCTATTTTTTCTATATTATTTTTAGATTCCTAATTTGATGTAATTTCCTATTTACTAGATTATGTAATCAAGAAATTTTGTCTTGTGAAACGTGAAGGAAGTTTTCTAGATGCGCTACGATTATGACTCTAAGATATCGCTTGGGGAAGGGTAGTTAGAGTCCAGTTAGGGTTGTAGCTGGGACTATGTCTATATAAAGACTTGTATGGCCTATGAATTTTGTATCCGAGAGCAAGCACTAAATCAGTTAGATAAAAAGTGCTTGAGGAAGAAAATCAAACAGTTGTGTAGAGTGATTATAGTGGATTCGTGGTTTTTACCAGTTGGGTTTTCCATGTTAAAAATTCTCCCGTGTTTTGTACTTTTAACACCAAATTTCCTGACAATCCATAACCATGTAATAATTTCTTTAGTTATGGCTAATGACCCACTATGTCTATTCTATGCTATACTCCCTCCATTCCTTAAAAATTTGAGCAGTTTTATTTGCGTGATGTTCAAGAGAGCACTTTGACAACTGATAGTTACAATTATATTTGTTGAAAGCTTATAACAAAATGATTATTGAAAATACTAATTGAGATGAATTTCAGTACTAGTATATTGTTACTTTATATATCATTATACTTTTTCATAAAACAATTGTCAAAATTGTGAACTTTGACTTCTAAAGTCAAACTGCTCAAGTTTTTAGGAGATGGAGGGAGTATATACCTAGAGTTCATAACGATTTAACACTATATCACTTGCACACAACTGTTTTAAATAAACATATAGTTTGCACCTTGGTTAAGAGAATAAGAGAATGCGTACCATTTTCTTAGAAAAATTTGGCAATGAATTGATCATATCCAATGCCGAGACACCATCCTTATTCTTGAGCGTAAAGTCAGCAAAACACTCAAATAGAATTCTCACCAAGACAAAATCTTGGTTGCTTATTGCTACATGAACTGGCGTGTTTCCGTTGTGATCCCTGCTATCTTTGATGGCATTTATTTCTAGGATGCTAAGGAACTCCTTGAGCTTCTTGTACCTGGTTGACACGGCCTCCCCCTGATCTATAAACCAATTCTTCAAGTGGTGAAGCACGGTCTTACCCTCTTTGTCACAAAGCTCGACAGATTGAGGACAATGTTCGGTTATGAGTTGAACTGCAAAGAAACACCCGTGTTGGGCGGCTATGAGTAGTGGGGTTAAACCCTTATCATCACGCATGCACGCAGCGGTGGCCTGGTGGTTCAAGAAATATGTAAGCATGTGTGTTAAGAATGACAATAATCTTTGTGTGTATCTTTTCGCAGTAGAAACACTTGGAGCTGTGTACACTCCTTGCAAGTTTAACACACCTTCCTCTAACAACGATTCAGCAGCCATACCACAACCTATGACCAAACAAACAAACCAACAAAACATCATGAAAAACCAAAAACAAAAGCATAGAACTTGAATGATTTTTTTTTTTTAAAGTCGAGTCAAATTGTGTAATTACCAATCATTATATGAGAGAAATTTTAGTTAGTGTCTTTGTGGTTAAGACTTTTTCATTTTGGTCATCAGGTAATTACAACAACAAACTACAAGAGTACCATCTGAATTTTGATTCAAAAAAAAAAAAAAAAAAAAAAAAAACAAATGGAAAAGCCTTAACCCCAAAGACTCCAAGTGGAATTTCCTAAAACCAAACTGAATCGGCCTTTTCAGATTTAGTAAAGTGTCAAGAGAAAATTCTACTTAATCCTAACTCTCAAACTTTGATCACTAAGGAAGCTACACTTACTACACAGTACAGAGCTTTGCAGAAGGCTAGAACAAGTTTTTCTACAGCAAACAAAAGCTAGCTGGCTAAGAGATGGAGATAGCTATACTAAGTACTTTCATAGTTGCCTCAAAGCTAGAAGAAACTTCAATAGGGTGTATGAGATCACATATGTAGAAGGGTCACTCACCAGAGCAATGAGGCTATTGTTGATGCTTTCATGCGGTATTACAAGTAGCTACTTGGATCTTCAGATGACCAAACCATGTTGACAGTTAAATTGTAAAGAAGGGGAAATACCGACTGAAGACCAAAGGAACTTCTTACTTCAACCCTACTCTCTAGCTGAATGGAGAAGGCTGCCTTTGCTATCCATGGTGATAAGTCACCAGGTCCTGATGGCTATGGTAGCTAGTTCTTAGAAGATAGCTGGGAAGTTGTGGGTGAGGATGTGACTAGAGTTGTGTTAGAGTTCTTCAGAACGGGGCAAATGCACAAAGAAGTGAACTACACTATGAATTGATGCGTGAGCATCAGAGGATTTTATGTTATTTAGGAGTCTTATAATTTGTTTCCTAATTTAAGTTAGAGTCAATAAAGTAGAGATATTATAGAAGTCTTTTTAGGAATATTATCTTTTTAGAAAGTTTATCTTTTAGGAAGGACAACTTATTTAGGTTTCGTAATTCTAGTTAGTCTAGAATTTGGAAAGTTTCCTAATTCTATTTTAGTTTCTTTTTGTGCAAGTTAATATTCCCTATAAATAGGGCTCATTGTAATCGTTTAAAAGAGTTGAGTTTAGGTGATTGAGTTAAACATTGAGTTTATCAATTGGTTCTTGCGTAGAACTTTTTTAGAAGGCTTGCGAGTTTTCTTTGTTTCCCTAATCTTGCGAGGTTATTGAAACGCCCAAGATCAATTTCTCTTGGTGTTGCGACTTTAGAGAGAGGTTGTCTTGTTTATCTTTACTGCTTTCGTTCACAAACACAAAATACAAAAATATTTATTTTCTTCATACTTCCGCATATACATCAAATTGGTATCAGAGCGAGTCTTGAGATTTTCCTAAATTTCAAGCGATCCGAGGGAAAAGATGTCTGCTGATTTTTTTCGTAGAGAAAGCATTGAATTTGCGAGAAGGTTTAAAGAGGATTGTGATTCAATTCTTGCCAAACTGGACCTATGCAAAGAGTTGTATCTCACAAACATGGAGGAACAAGAAAGGGCTGAACTGAAACAGCCGCAACAAGTATTTGAAGATGAACCCGAAGTTGTCGCAAATCGTGATGAGGAACAAGTCAAAGAAGTTAAAGGCGAAACAATTCTTTGTGACGAAGACAACGTCTTTCAGGAATCAAATGAGCAAGAAGTCATTGATCCATATCTTGATCTGGCTCAACCTCCAATTTTTGATGAAGAATTGGAAGACGAAGATTTTGAGAAAGAAAGTGAAGATATTGCACGTCAAAGGAAACACCTAGAAGAACCAGGTCACACAGATTTAAAGAAACATGATGGGAACTTCTTTACATATTCTGGGCAAGATCCACTTGATCAATTCTT
>BSSO01008153.1:0-10368 GCA_030267885.1 Mesembryanthemum crystallinum | reverse complement strand
TAGGAGTGGTAGTTATAATGAATTATGGCCATTGGCAAAGTTACTAATATATCCTTAACTGTTCAATCAACATATGGGTAATAGGAAGGGTATTTTGGTCCAACGAAATTTGGAGTCCCAAAACCATCTTCTGGCTTTATATATTACATAGATAGATACTCATTTTAGATTTGATTTTGATAACTACAACAACAATAACTGAATTAACTGCTTAGATAAGTCCAGGGGAAGATCCATATGTACTCAAATTGGGTGAATGTGCACAATGAAACCACAAATACTACGAACAGTAGTTTACATTGGCAAACTCACTTTACAACTCCTGTCACTCACTCACATGATCGAGTGCAATCTTGAGATCATAATGATCATAACAATAAGAACCATAATGATGTCTTGCTGGTGCAATGCTAACATGTAGTCTAAGACAAACAATGGCACCACATCTTATAAATCTATGCTCTTTTTCCTTCTTCATGGAGGAGGATAAACTCCATAATTGCTAAGAGCAATCATAACCCTTGTCATTCTTAAATCAACCTCATTGCCTATCTTCTCCAGTCTCTTTCTTTTGCCAAGTTTTCTTTTCTTTTCTTTTTCTTTTAAATTTTATTAAATGTGACTGGTAGTATTCCTGGCCTCGGCCCATCCCGACCCGATTCACCTGATAACTAACCTACCCGACATCCAAAATTATATCCAAATAATTATTCGAAAGCGACCCGATATCCGATTAACATGATAACTGAATTGACCTGAATCCGATAGCATCCGGTTCGAATTGACCCAAACCGAAATTGACTCGAACTGAAACCTACCCGACACCCAATAATTTAAAACTTGTGAGATCTAAGAGTACAAACTATAATTATTACTTCATCAAATTCACTTAAATCAAAATCTCACACTATATTGATTGTACAAATTACGTAACTTAAACTTAGTTCATAAATATATGATCTGAAGTTCTTAAGCCGGAACTTGTGACAATTGAAACCCGAATAACCCGACCCGAGTTAATGTGAATCCCGAAATAATCCGACCCAAGTTGATCTGAAACCCGACATCAGTAAAAAGTAGAAACCCAATTCAACCCAACTCAATCTAATCCAACCCGACCTGAAAAATCTTATAACTCGAGTCAACTCCAATCGATAATGCTCAGAAACCAAAACAACCCGACTCAAAACCGACCCTACCCAACCGATTGCCACCTCTAACCGTTAGATCCTTCCTCAACGGTCCAACTCCAACCCCTTTACTCATGAATATATTTTTGAGTGCTGTCACTTTTGCTCTGCTTCTACCAAATCCTATAGGAAAAAGAATACAAGTATACTCAGTTTTAGCCAGTCAGATCAAATGAGGCTTTTATAAATTACTTACTTACTACCTTCA
Organism: Mesembryanthemum crystallinum; assembly: GCA_030267885.1. Lineage (NCBI taxonomy): Eukaryota > Viridiplantae > Streptophyta > Magnoliopsida > Caryophyllales > Aizoaceae > Mesembryanthemum > Mesembryanthemum crystallinum. The sequence continues at coordinate 8,970 of BSSO01008153.1, read as the reverse complement.
TGCTTCCAGAGCAAGATAAAATCAAATGTATACAATGACATGCCATGCCCACCACCTTTGCTTACCTCTCAAAGCACCCTACCAAAAACACTTAATATAATTATTTATTATTTATTATTATGTGGTGACTGGTGACTGGTGAGGTGGTGAACCCCAAATTTTTGGCAATTGAGCTAGCCAACCGAATCTCTTTCTCTTCCTCTCTAAATTGGCATATTGTAGTCGACATACATTTGCCCCAGTTATAGCAAAGTGGCAAAAATAGGAAAAAAAAAACAAAAAAAACAGAAAAAAAAAAAGGGACCATCTATCACTTAACTTCTACAGTTGAACAACTACCTCATATATACAAACAAGCATTTTACATCTTAATCAATCCAATTCATGATTGTCATGTGGCGTAAACTTCTGAGTTTTATGACTAATTTTTTTCACATATATGGACAAACTGTTCACAAATCATTGAATCAAATTAGAATATGAAAACAATGCTTGGCGAGAAGGTGGAAATAAAGCTCTAGTAGTTAGGAGCATCATCCTCATACCTTGAAGTTGAGGACTCAGTTATAATTATCGATTTCGCGTTATGTTTATAACCGAAAAATTTCTTGGACAAAGCATTTTTTTTCCTTTGCACTTCCTTTAGTGGTGTTGTTCTATCACTTGTAATCTGTCGAGTTCCTAAAATTTTTTGAGTGTTTGCATTATATAATTACATTTAATCTAATTACTATAATTCTACTTTTGACTATGTGATTCTATCAAAAGAATGACTAATCTTAACATTTTTGTCACTTAAAATTCATTATTATAAGGCAAAATAATACCCTTAACACTTTTCAAATTATGTTACATGACAGAAGTCTTTGCCAATTATAGAGGAGGAAGAAAGGGAAAAAATGACAAAAAAAAAAAAAAAAAAAGTTATGCTTCTTGAAGAAGAATGTCCCTATATGTGGGCTAGCTAGAAGTGGTGATTCAGTCCTCCCCACTATACCAACACACCAAACTGATCAATCTCCTCTTCATACTTTGTTGTATATATATAATTAAAACTTGATGCACACATGTACTTTGCACTAATTGTAGACAAGAATCATCATAAAGGGAAGAAGAGAAAGACCAAAAGCCAAACAAGGAACAACAACAAAAAGTAAACAAATAAAATTTGCTCAAAAACTTATGGTCTCTTCAACAGTTCCTGCAACAATACTAGTTGCAACTTCTTTAGATGGAGATGATGCCAAACAGCTTCTCTCATGGGCAATCAACATTCTATGTCATCCCAACGACACCGTCATCGCACTACATCTTCTCGGTCAGTCGTGTTACATCTACATTTCGTCTCTAATCCTTAATTTGTTGTTCATGTCATTTAATTAATTAGCTTGTACTGTATATGTAGTAGTTTAGAAACATATCCATGCAATTTTTTTGTATCTTAGCTAAACCATTTTGGTTTCTACTATGGAGTGGTTGAACAGATTCAGTTTCTCACATTGTTGCTTAATTTAAAACAGTGGGGAAGGAGCCTAAGAAACTTGTCCCGAAATCACGAGATTATAAGAAATTTCGTCGTGCAAAATCTTTTCTTCTGTCTGTTATGGGAGAGTTTGCCAAGACTTGCCAATCTAATCAGGTACAATATAGTACTAATATGATCCTAAATGTTTAATGTAGTACTATGCTAAACATTTGGTTTTCGACATAAGAAAACATATTATTTTGCTGAATTTAGGTACATTTGGAAGCTAGAGTACGGTATAGCTCAAGCACAGGGAGTGGTTTAATCGACGAAGCCAAGAAAACAACCGCGGAATTCCTAGTTCTTGGGGGCTCAAAAGTCGAACCAACTAGGTAAATTTAATTTTCGACAACTTATTAAGTTTTATATGCGTGGTTATATTATATATTTATGTACAAATTGACCCGAACCCAAAACCTAAAAGAAAGACGTTTTTTAAACCAACCTGAAACTGACCCGATCCAACCCAAGGGACCTATATGCAAGGTCTAGTTACAATTTACAATTAATTTTGCATTGCTCTGGCTGATGAAACAGGACACCAGGGGAAGTAACAAAGTATTGCTACAAGCATGCTCCAAAAGGCTGCTCAATCATTTCAATGGGGCAATTACAAAAACAAGAATTTGATTTGGCTTTAAAGGAAAAAACAGAGGAGAAATCTCCAAGGACAGTTCTTGGTGGAGTTGAAGGCAGGGGATGTCTTAGTACTGAAGATGATAGCTCGAGCTCTTCCGACTCGAGTACTAATAAGTCTGAGTCACCACCACCACCTCCACCATCTTTGACAACGACTGTAGCCAAGTGTAAGCAGTCGCCATTGATGCGTGTCACGTCATTTTTCCTTAGGAGAAGAAATAGTGATATCAGTTGCTCCACTGATATTGAGAAGCTTCACCAACCTGTATTGAGGTGCTTTAGCTTTGATGAGATCTCACAAGCTACCATGGATTTCCACCCAGGTAAAAATGTTACATAACATCAATCATGGTTTAGATTTGAAAATACAAATTACCTGAACATTTGATTAATTGCATAATTTACATAAATTTTCAATCATTCTCTAGTAGTTCTAAAACCCGCTACTATTAGTATCGATTTTGCTATATATTTATCATTTTAGTGATGTCTTTATGTATCTGATTGTTGTATTTGATACCGTGTATGGTGTATGCCATGCTATTTAGCACTAGCATGGGCATCATCCTTAAATATTTGCATTTCTCTAAATAAATTGTTAAAATTCTATTTCACAATAGTAAGCTAGTTCTACCGTGTATGTCAGCTAGCTCGGTTGATTAATTCTTCAACATCGTTGGATCCGGTCTAGAAGAAACATCTTTATTTCTTCATAGATATTTGATTTGGTGAGTAATTATATGCATTACAGATTACATGGTGGGACAAGGTGGGTACTCAGAGGTGTACAGAGGAGATCTATGTGATGGTAACAGCATAGCAGTAAAAAGATTAGCCCAAAACAACAAAAATCCAAACAAAGAGATGGAATTTCTTGTGGAATTGGGCATAATTAGCCATGTTTGCCATCCAAACACAGCTAGCGTTATCGGATATTGCGTAGAAAATGGTCTATACCTCGTCTTTCAGTTCTCTCCTAATGGAACTCTGTTCACTGCCCTACATGGTAATTACTCTTTAACAACTCAATTCCTCTTATTTTTCTTTATCATCACCTAATAATCAACTCTCTCTTTTTCTTTTTCTTTTTTTTTAATCTCATTATTGAATTGATTAAGACAAGTCTGTTATTATTAGGCAATGCAAGCAAGTCACTTGAATGGCCATTGAGGTACAAAATTGCTTTAGGTGTAGCGAGAGGACTACATTATCTACATAAGTGTTGCAAGCACCGGATCATTCACCGTGACATTAAAGCCTCCAATGTTCTTCTTGGTCCAGATTATGAACCACTAGTAAGACATATAGCTAATAACTTTCTTATGATTTAAGGGTAATATATGTGCAAGGTTTAAGTCTAATGGAGTCTTTTTCTTTTCTTTTCTGGATGGGTGTATGTAGATTACAGATTTTGGGCTTGCAAAGTGGCTTCCTAGCAAGTGTAATAGTCATGCTATTCTACCAGTTGAGGGCACATTTGGGTACTTAGCTCCAGAGTACTTCATGCATGGAATTGTCGACGAGAAAACTGATGTTTTTGCATTTGGCATTCTCCTCCTAGAAATTGTAACAGGCCGAAGAGCTATTGATACCTCTAAACAAAGTCTTCTACTATGGGTAATTTGTTTAATTTTCAGCTTAAAATAGCACACTATATAATTAATTCCGATTATCTCCTAATTGAAAACCGAAGTTGTGATTTTATTATAGGCAATGCCACTAATGGAGCAGAGGAATATCTCTGAGCTAGTTGATCCAAGATTAGCTACTTATAATGCGGATGAGGTCCACAAGGTTGTACTTACAGCTTCTTGTTGCGTACGACAAGCCTCTGCATGGCGTCCATCGATGACTGAGGTATGTACATGAAGTTAGTAGACTAAGTCTTGCATATACCACTATCCGGTGTATGGTATACCAAATACAAATATCCACAAGGAAAGGTGACTTTTAATAGCAAGGTTGGCTTTATATCGCCAAACAAGCAGGGTCAATTTCCTTCAAAGTTGGGGGTGACTTTTCGTAACAAAGGATGGTTGCCTGATAATTTCATAGCTCGGCTAATCAAGTAGCAAGTGAATATGTCAAGTAATTAAAGATCATATCATAGTTATTATGCTGAAGTTTAAGATGCTGTATATATGTGTATATGTAGGTGTTGGAGCTTCTAACGAATGATCAAGACTCAGAGGTTGCTAGTAAATGGGGCGTGCACAAGATTTCATCGGATGAAATGGATGACTATTCTATGGTTTTTGGATATAATGTTCCTATTGATGTGGAGTTGCAAAAAGCTGTGGCAGCCCTAGAGATTTAAGCATAAAATAAAGAAGTAATTATACATATCAATAAGTTAATTAAATGCTGAGATAATAGGCATTTTGATTGGAAAGTTATTGTAAATGATTACACAAAGAAGGGACATAGTAATATATCTTTTTGGACTACTCTAGTTTTCCATTTCTCTAAAAGTCTAAAATTGTGTAGCTATATTAATGGATTATTATGTTTATGTACATTGACTTTGTGTTAACTTTGATAAGGTTTCATTCAGAGTACTTATTTAAACACGTTTGAATAATCATATTTTTATTGGTTATTTGTTTAGTTGGTTGATGAAAAAGTGACGAAATGGAAGAAGTGGAGCTTGAAAAAATAACTTTAGTTCAACGACACTTATGACTAGTTAGGAATCAAGAAATGTTCCAATAATTATCATGGTAGCGGTTTGATATCAATAGCGCGCACACACATACGTACACACACACACAAAAAAAAAAAAAAAAAAAAAAAAAAGGTCATGGGTCTTGTCTTGTGTGCTGTTCAGCAAATATAGACCTTAATCCGCTATAGATGGGCTGAAGACTAGAGGGAGAATAATACAGTAATGACACTAACAAGGGCCCAATGGGTGGGAAAACCTTATTGGTGGGGACTCATTGATGGAACTACTCTTTAGAAAACCAGGGTCCATTGGATTGGTCCAAGATGCTAGTATGCTACTATATTGCTATACTCTGTTTTGAGAAATTATTTCTTTCTATCTTTTTTGATAATTGTTTGAGATTAAGAATGACCCCTTAATGCATCCATAAATGAGATTTTAAGAAGTTCATTAGGCTAATAGTTCACCTTGAAATAGGTTCAAAATTGAACAAAAACATATATACCAGGGATTTGATGCATTGTACATGGTATATTTAGTAATTAGTTATCTCTCTAAACAATATTTCGACCTATCATAGTATATCAAACTGTTAAGTTATTCCATCATCAATCACGTAAGCAAAAATATAATGATCACCTACGTGATAATCCCTTATTACATGGAAATTATCATTGTAACACGGTAATAAACGATCACTATTACTAAGAAATTAGAAATCATCATGAGAATACATTTCTTCATTCACTATTGATCTCGTACAACTTACAATAAGTGTTACATTTTTTATAGAGAAAAACTACAAGACGACCATCACCCCAGTGTTTGGGCTTTTATCACCAAATATAAATTGTTTTTATTTTCTCACTCCACCATGCTTGGTGATATAACTATATATACATGTCTATAACATTTTTTCGCCCTTTTTATTAATGTGTAGACTATAATTTTTTCATATTTAACTTGATATAGGACATATTACAACCTGACATTGTGACGGAAGTGTGACGGAAGTGTGACGCACAAGCAAATGCAAACTTAACCTAATATATAAACATTTACCAAACTTTCTACTTTTTCTTAAGTTATGGCACAAACCTAACATCTCTCTTGCCATAAAAAGACAAAAAAAGTTAAAAATTAAAATCCACATCACAAACTCAATTGTAGTTTAGATTAAATCTTCAATACGTTTGTTTCTTGCTGTGGGGTTCAAATATTAAGGAGCTTCTAGTTCTCTAAAACAATGTTACGTATTCAATTCTTGTGAGTAAAAAAATAAACATGGGAAGAAATATCAATGTCATATCAGATCAACCTCCGAAACCAATATGCAGTTTAGGATTAAGTATCATCCATCAATCCTAACACATCAAAAAATCTTTAACATTAACAAACGGGTTTTCTATTTGACAAGATATATAATAAGAGGAGGAGGATTAGCCAAACTATTTGCACGTACAAGTTTAAGTTGGTACACATTATCCCTGGACAATAACATTGTCTGTTCTGAAACATAGATAAGATTCTTTCAAAGTCCAAACTATGTCGTACCATATTACTTCAAATTGGGGGAGGGGAAGGAGACAATAACTTGTTCTCAACAATGTTGTCTCAAATCTAAGATTTCTAATCAATATTACAAGCGGCCTAACCCCAAAATTGACAATTACCAGCAAAACCTTCTAATGTTTCCCCTTAAAAAGGATAATCAATTTCTCAAAGGCTTAAATCTTAATTAGTTTAGAATCATTGTCAACCTTAAATATCATTCATAGAATGCAGCTAATACCCCAAGACTTGGAATATCAAAATGGTTGTCATGACTAGACTTGGGCCATCCTAAATCAGCTTTGCTTGGCTGAGCTTTAGTTTGAAGATAAAGCTAGACCCACAAAACAAGGAAATATCAAAGTGCTTGTCAATGTCATGGTTAATTGATTTGAGTTTTGCAAAAATCCAATTTCTTGGGCTTAAATGGAATGTTAAATTGTAAGTATATTTACTTCATAGGAGTATTAGATGTGAAACCATTATTGGGTCCTTACTTGTTTATTAGTGGTATATTAATTAGATCGGTTTCAACCTCATATCTAATCCTACATGCATGTGTGGCACTAAGTGATAGGTCACAATGTCTCACTAAAAGGCATGACTACTTCTCTATATATTGAGGATACCTCAAGAGTCTTGATCGAGCATTTTGGAAACAATAACATCACACACATATACCCTTGATTTTGCCTCCTCCTTTGATTTCTTAGCCCTCGTCGTTTAACCTATCTTCTACCAACTTCTAGTTCTCTCAATTATCTCCTCTTCCACCTCTTCTTTCTCCGGCCACTTCCATCTTCACTTCAAATTCTATAAAGTTGAAATAAAATTAGAAATAGAAACTCTGTGTTGTAAGTTTTAAGTCTAATCTTGTTTTAGCTTCGTTAAACTTTTTACAAGTTGAAAATAGGGGGTGGAGAAGGTGGAATGTAAAAGAGAGATACTCTAGTGATCAAGGGAATATTGGATCTAACTTACTTCTTATTTCCATTGATCTTTATATATATATATATATAGAGAGAGAGAGAGAGAGAGAGAGAGAGAGAGAGTCAAGTTCCAGTGCGAACTAAACTTATATGCGAACTACTAAATTCATCACTCAGAAAGTGCATATTCATCACTCGTAGCATAAATATTCATCACTCATAACATACATATTCATTACTTTTTCAGGATTATGTAGATTCATCACCCGTAAAATGTATATTCATCAATTTTCAAAATTCATCACCCATAACGTGCACGTTCATCATTTATATGGGCTAAATCTGAGCCTTTCATTTTTAAATTGGAAGACCTAGATTTGAAGTTCACACAATTTGCATATAAATTTAGTTCGCACCTGAACCTGAATCTATATATATATATGTATATATATTTAAGAGAATGAAGGTCTTCACTGATCACTATTATTAGCCTTTACATTATTATGTTATTTTCTCTGTGGAAAGATGAGTTGCTAGCAGGACTAGGTATGGTATATTTTGGCATCAATTAATTGAGGGACAAGTAAATTCCAAGAGATGGATGTTATACCTAAAAGAGATGTGATTGCCACTATATATCCAATGGCGAATATTACTTTTCCCAAAGAAATTAGAGCCAAAAGTAGGCAGGATTTGGAAGTATTATGTGCTTGTTCATTTCGGGTAAATTCATCGTTTCTGTGCACAAAAATCAATTGTCAAGTGTTGTTACATTTGGATTTAGACCATTCCTAGCCTAATTAATATTTTGATGAACAATACTTAGGGACCAAGGGTGACCTCCCGGGAAGCCGGGCCGGGGAGTACATTCAAGACACCCTTACTTCATAATCAACTAAGGTTTTAGTATCTAAGCCTTAAGAGTATTTTAACTAGTAAAAGAGGTTTGTTTTTAAAAACTATTGGGGACCCAATAGGCGAATACCTAGTATAGAAACTTCTCATATTTACATAGGATTTTGTAACATTTATGATTCGAATATAAATATATTGGTCTTGTGACTAGGCCATAAGGATCACTCATTTTCCCACTTATAACCTTTGGATTTAGACAATACAGGACCCGTTTTATATTTACAACACCTATATTCTAAGGGACCAAGAATGACCTAAAAGGCTATGCAATTACTCTTGTATGATGAGGTGGCCTCATACATGAGGCCTGCTATTTAGAAGAAGAAAATGTGGTACTTTTAATACTTGATGGGATACCAAGTACCATATTTTCTTCTCCAAGTATCTGTCTCATGTATGAGGCAAACTCATATAAGTTTTTGTGAAGGCCATGTGGTTCCCTGCGAGGCATTTAAGACACTTTCACCTCATAATCACCCAATATTCGAGCCTTAAGAGTAGTTTACCAGCAAAATATCTCCAAGGGAAATTGGGAACGAATGCCTGGCCCCGAGGGCCTCCAACGTCTTCGTAAGGGTAATCATCAAATATGATTCAAACATAAACACGTTAATTAATCTTAAGGTGCCGTTTGGTTCACTTGGTGGTATGGGGTTGGAATGAGGAATGATACCAAGGAGGTTTGGGGTTGGAAACTCATTCTTGATACTTGGTGTTTGGTTCAATCAAGGAATCATTTTGATTCC
>BSSO01008152.1:0-10369 GCA_030267885.1 Mesembryanthemum crystallinum | reverse complement strand
CTTGGGTGCTCATAATTCCTAAGGCTAAGTTGCCTTGTGAGATTGTAAGTGAGACATCATCGTGAGGGTTGTAATCTCTTTTATAGTGGTTTCTATTCTTCTTCTGCCCGTGGTTTTTACCCTAGTTTGGGGGTTTTCCACGTAAATCTTGTGTCTTTCATTGTTTTGCCGTTATTTCAGTTCTTGATATTATTCTATTTAATTGTTGCATACAATTAATCACCATCCTGGGATTAAGGGGATTAAATTCCTAACAGAATCGAAGTATCAACCTTACTTAAGGGATGAGAGTGTTGAAACACTCACACCAACTCGCACATTTATATTTATTCAGTACTTTATTTCCTTCATAATGAATTAGTTAAAATTTTGTTATATATTTTGTAATTATAATAGGAAACAACTCAACGAACCGTTTAAGCTACAGTTAGTGGCCCATCATCAATTGTTATATTTCCTAATAGATCCGCTCAATTATACGCATGATACTTTTTGAAATTTAAGAGGTACAAAGACAAGGTAAATAAACAATAAAGCAGATGAACAGAAAAGTAATCAATAACTTACCATTTTGACATAAACTCCAATACTTTCAACATATTTACTAGCAGCTCTTCCACAAAATCCAGCAATAACATAACCAGATGGTAGTGAACTTGAAAACTCGTGGATGTCTTCCATAGTATCGTTGGCTCCATAAGGTCCATAACCATATGGCTTTAAGTTTTCCATAGTATCGTTGGCTCCATAAGGTCCATAACCATATGGCTTTAAGTTGGTGTGTATTGTTATGGATCCAATACGGTACTCACCATTGCTTTTAAACAATCCATATTTCCCGCTTATATTTATTATCTTTTCATTTGGTCGCATTTGAATCTATAGACATGAAATTCAATAGATTGGAATCAGAGAAGATATTAGGGAAAATTAATAATAATAACAGCAATAGTAATAGTACTCATAATAACATAAATTGAACTAAACCGAATTTAAGGAAAAATAAGGTGAAGAGAAGCTATCCTGAGTTGACATAACATATGTAAGCTATCCTCAACCATAAAATCCGTGGTGTATTACAACTACTCTTTCAAAGTTGTGGTTTTCGGAAACTACCACTTTGTTACCTTTTTTTGCTTGTTAAATGGTAGGTGATAGTGAATGACGACCGATGCACCTCGCATTATGTCATGTTTGGACTCTCGTTTTGATCAGCGAATTTATCAGATTGACTGAACTGACAATCGGCGCAAGTATTGACTCCGTCAATATAGCACCATCAAGGGGCAAGTAAAGTTCCTAAAACTCGGATGTTACAAGAGACATAGGGGATGAAGAATCGAACCCATGGTCTTTTCTTACCAAATTACTGAGGAGTGAGTTTGGAACCACTTGACCACCACCCTTGATGGTACCACTTTGTTACTTATACCACTCATCGGACTACTAATACTTTGTTGGAAAACGTTAGGTTTACCAATTTGTTAACTAAACAACTCACATGATTAATCGTTTCACGTGGTAGATGACTCGATGGATCAACAAACTTTGTTCATCCTTTCTGCGTATAATTTTATTGTCAACGTACACTAAACATAGTAAATAAACTTACCGTAACAGATTTTGTGCCAGCGCCTCCAAGCTTTCTACTAGTTGTCCTCGCTACATGACCGTTGTTTATGACGAAGACAATTCCATCAACAATGGAGCCATGCCAAATGATCACTTCTTTAATAGCTTCATCAGGATCAAGCTCTAGGTGCCAATTTAGAGGACGACCTAGATTACCCCAGGGTCCATGCTTTTCAATTTTCTGCAAAGTTAGAACAGAGAAACATTGTTGTAAGTAAGTAAGAGATCAGTCATACGCCTCATACCATAAGATACAAATGCTAGTTTAGTGGTAGACTATAATGGCATGCTAAAGACTGATTAAACCGGCTTTTCTTTTCTTTTCTTTTCTTTTCTTTTTTTTTCTAGCTAAGTGATAATCCGACTCAATGTGTTTGGTTCTCCCATGATATACATGATTCTGGCCAATGTAAATTGCAGCTAAGTTGTCGTCACACTTAAGAGGAATGAGTGGACTAAGAAGGCTTCTTATAGAGTGGTTTAGCCATTCCCGGATATGGTTCTTGATAGGAAGGGTTTTTGCGACGTGATGGAGACTATGGATAAGGGGTTGTATCATCTATGTCTAATGTGCATTTATCATTTCTCATTGATGGGGCAACTAGGGAGTTGTTTTCTTCTTCTAGGGTATTGATGCAAGGAGATCTGTTGCCTCTCCCTTTTTTTTTCACTCTTGTGGTGGATATGGTAAGTAGGTTACTAGAGAGAAGTGTAGAGATAAGTTGGTTGAGGTTTTATAGTCGGGTAGATTTGGGGTGCGGATTTCACATTTGCAAATTGCAGATGGTAAAATACTCTTCCAGGTATCCGATCTTGATAAGTTTAAGAACGTCCTAGTGGTTATGCAAAATTTTGAATTGAAATTTAGGATGAAGATTAATCATATGTGCAACCTAATTAGAATCATTGTTGATAAGAATTTTCTAGTAGCGACAGCTAATTTGTAGAGGTTGTCAAATTCAAGGTTGTACGTTAACTTACTTGGTTGTGTCGTTATGAGGTAATCCTCGTTTGGAGGCTTTTCGGGATTTGGTGGTTCAACGAGGTTCGAAATTGTTTACATAGTTGGAAAAGCAGGTTTGTTTTTCTCCGAGTGGTAGGATTACCCATCTTCACTCTTGATTTTCCAGTATTCTATTGTGATACATTGCTTATTCAGAATCATAATGGCAGTGGCATACAGGATAGAGAAATTCACGGGGGAATTTTTGTTATGAGATGGATGTTGAAATCCGTTTTGCTTCACAAAACTCCATTGGCTCAGAGTAGATAAAAAGACCCTTGTGTCTAAAGTCCAAGAAAAGCTAGAACAAAAATGTACTTGAAACCAAATAAATGAGATTAGCCACCCAGAATTCAATCCAACCGACCTGTTTGACATGTCTGACAGATGATTTGCTGCTACCACAAAGGCCTCTATTGGTTTCAATTTTCTGCACCAAAGCATAACATAAAACATAGAGTAGAAAATAAGGAAAAATATACTCTTATTGATCTAACAGGAGGGTAATGAAACGAAAGCTACTTTAAAGCAATGTCATATGGCTAGCGATGATGAAATTCAATGAAAGTATTTGACGAAGTAGGAAAAATAAAGTATATTGATCTAACTTACCTTTCTAACATAAACTCCAATACATTCAACATAGAAACCTTGTCTTCCATAAAATCCAGCAATAGCATAGCCTGATGGTACTGAAGTTGAAAAGTTGTGAACGTCTGTAACAGTTGTGTTGGCTCCATACGGTCCATAACCAGCTGGATTATAATTCGTATGTATTATAATGGATCCGATAAGCCATTGACCATTGTGTGTATACAATCCATGTTTCCCGCTTATATTTGTTATGTATTCATTTGGACGCATTTGAATCTACACAAAATTCAATATACTGGAATGAGAAAAGATATTGTGAAAGAGTTCTACTACTCTATCCCGATTTCACCTTGTTAGTCTTGTTACCGTATGAGCTGATCCGCCAGTGCCCCCAAACCTTATACTAGTTGTACTCCCTGTACGACTATCTGCTACGACAAAGTTGATTCCATCAACAATGAAGCCATGTCGAATGGTTATTTCTGTAATAACTTCATCTGGACCAAGCTCTAGGTGCCAATTTACTGGGAGATCTAGATTACCCCACGGTCCACGCTTTTCTAATTTCTGTGTCAAAAAAAAAAGTAAAAGAAAACATGGAAGTAAGAAGCGAGAAAACACTGTTGCTATGTAGGAGAGTTTTAACATAAAAATGTAACAGTTCAGACCATCTTCTAGTATCAAATATCCAATAATGTAGCTTCTAATTAAGTATAACTACAATCCAACCCAATTAATTCCGTAGTAGCACAATCTACTACTCCCTCCGTTTCACTAAAATCTTGACGCCCTCACTTTGCACGGTCTTCAAGACGACACTTTGACCATTAATATTTGTATTTATATAAACTCGAAACTTTATAAAAATTTGATATTTTGAAAATATTATTTAAGATGAATCCAAAAAATGTTATTTTTACTTTCAAAAATTATTATAATTTTTCATATATTAATGGTCAAAATTTGAAAACTTTGACTTTGAAAAGTTTGGGCGTCAAGATTTTAGTGAAACGGAGGGAGTATAATGGAAAGTCTCCGAAAGGGCTTATAGATTGGACATTTAACTCCAAAAGGGGAATGCCGTAAATTTGGTAAGACTTAAGAGGGCTTGATATTTATAAAATCATCACAATCCTCGTCTCACGATGTGGGACTAAGCTGTTACATAAACTATCGACATGAAACCAAATCGGAATAACAAAAAGCTTAAAGTTTGAAATCACTTGATGAATTAAGAAACCATCCTTGAGAAGATCTCTATTGAGGTAACTGAGGGTATGCATTGCTACATCCATGTATTGGTTGAGAAATTGGACTGCAAAGACAAGGTCAAGTCTAAGATCAAACAAGAAGATTCAATCTCCCCCACCAACTTCCTGTATAGACTAAGATCAGATAAGAGTGCCCCCTGCTCTGGAGCTAATTTGAGATTGGTGGCCAAGGGACAAATAGAAGAAGATCCAGTAGGACAACCACACTCTTTCGATAAATCCAAAGAATATTTTCTCTAACTTAAGGCTATGTTTGGCAAAAATCAGCTACCTTTTTAGCTCCCCCTACCTTTTCAGCTATTATCTAGTTTTTTATTTTCTGATCCCAGTAGCTTGCTGAAGAATTCCATGCCTAGGAAATAACTGAGAACCCTCGAGTAATTGATTTTGAACTCATCATCTAAAAAATGACTTAAGGCTGGCAATCTTTACATATCAATGTCACTAGTGATGATCGATCACATACCATTTTGACATAAACTCCAATACTTTCAACATAATAACCTTGTCTTCCACAAAATCCAGCAATAGCATAACCTGATGGTACTGAAGCTGAAAACTTGTGGATGTCTTCAACGGTTGTGTTCGCTCCATATGGTCCATAACCAGCTGAAGTATAATTCGTATGTATCATTATGGATCCGATAAGCCATTGACCATTGTGTGTAAACAATCCATATGTCCCGATTATATTTGTTATATATTCATCTGGACGCATTTGAATCTACATATATAAAAGTCAATACACTGGAATCAGAAAAGATATTGTGAAAAGTACAGGACTAGCTAGTAAGTTTTAATTAGAAAAAAAAGAAGGATTCAAATGGAATTTTTTGCTACAAAGGATTCGGAGACATATAAGTCGATGCAAGCTGATTTCTAACCGGTCTCAAGTATCGATATTTAAAAATTTTACTAATTGTATGTAATCAAGTGGAAGTTTAATGGTAGAAATCGTACCCCTTCCTATAACTCGACAAGAGTTGATCCTATACTTAAACCAACTAGACTCATATGTTGGCTCGAAACTAAAATGACCAGACGCAAAATCAATCCAATCCATCACATTACCATCTCTAAATTAAACAACTCATCAAAGTACTAGTAATTCATAAGAATACTATATTCTCTATATTGTTTCTTAATGTCAACCAAATCATCTAAGAAAGTAAATATAGTTATTGTTACCGTATGAGCTCTTCCGCCGTTGCCACCAAACATTTTACTAGTTGTACGCCCTGTTCCACTATCCTTTACGACGAAGTTGATTCCATCAACAATGAAGCCATGATGAATGGTTAATTCCGTAATAGCTTCATCAGGTCCAAGCTCTAGGTGCCAATTTAGAGGAGAATCTAGATTACCCCAAGGTCCAAGCGTCTCTAATTTCTGCATCAAAAAACAAAAAAAAAAATGGAAGTAAGAACAGAGAAAATGTAGATGTTAAGTAGAAGAGTTTATAACATAAAATCATAGTGGAAGACTAGCAGTTTCATACTATGGGCATTTGATGTCCGTTGGTAATGATGAGGAAGCTGCGAGAGAATATTGAACAAGTTAGATATGAAGTTTATACAGTAATGGATGCCGTTGGGGGCCAGGGCATCCAAATAAATTTAAAGCAACCATAGTAAGCGTGGCAGTGGCGGAACTTGGGGAAAATAATTGGGGGCCTAAATATGTTGGGTAATTCTTCCACGGCCACCGCTAAAGGGTGGCCGTGAAAACATCATTGGTTTGGTCAGAACTAAACTGCCTTTGGTTACAACCAAAGTCAAAAAAATAATAATCATCACTTTGATTGGACCTAAACTGTTTTTGGTTTCAACCAAACTTATAAATAATAAGTTAAAATGAACACATAAGATTAGTTCACTTAAATCTAACGGTGTATATTAAAAGTTGCAGTGGCCACCACACATTGTAAAGTTTTCCATATATGTTACTAAGCTTGGCTGGAAGTGTCCAACATAAATACGTGTCTAAGTGCCGGATTCGGCAATATTATGAAAATTTTGCATGTTTTTAACCTAAAATGAAGTGTTGAATTGTCGTCCCCTTATTCGAGTGTCGAGTGCCCAACATGGATATTTGAGGTGAAATGAAGAGTTTGGTAATATAATCGGAGGGTAAGGTTTGAACTCACGACCTCTTAGTTAAAAGAAAGAAAAAAAATTATCTACAATAATAACAATGAGTTTCCTTATTATATGCACGATCTCAATAGGCTCAATCTCAAAGATAAGAATGCAACTGCTTTATTGAAGTTGACTTGAGACTTTGTATTCATAGATGGCCCTAGTAGTGGCCCAAGTTTTGAAAAGCAACATGACAATTACTGCTAGGACCATCAGTCTCCTTACTCAAATTTACTACAATCATAATTAAGGCAATTAGTTGGCTGCTTTGTAGGGACAACTAACTCCTACAATGGTGGCCAAGGTCATGTTGGGCAAATCCATGCGTCATGTCACCGTGTTTGGGGAGGCACGGTTTATTGGTTCAGTCAGTGGACCTCGTGCTATGCTGTGCCATGCCACCTCTTTTCCAAGATGGTCCAAGCACGACTTACATCCCTTCATACCATGCCTCATGTCTTGTGTTGTGCCTGTGTAAATTTTCAGATTTTTATTATATTATTTATCATTTTGCCGTTGGCTGTTTTCTATGGGGGCAAACTCAATGGCGGAGTATACATTTGCAAAACAAGGCCTATGCACACATGAACCTGTTTGGCAAATAGTTGTTGTAATAGTTGTTAGCGCTATTTATATGGTTGTAGCTATTTTGATAGTCATTGGCTATCTAAATTATGATTGCTAGGCAATATCAATTGTTGAAAGTTAAGATGATGTAAGAAACTACTCAATATATATGTATAACATCTACTTTCAAAAGCTAGCTAATCTAGGTAACCTTTCGAAAATACTAGTGTTTAGCCTCGCTAGCCTGGCATGGGTTGAACATAGGTTAGCCGCGGTAGTACGAAGAAGCACAGATGCAACGAAAGGGGGTTGCACGTCCGTGCACTATTGCAGCTATCATTGCCACCCCAACAGGTCGACAAGTAAATCGTTCTTTTTTGTTTTCGTTTGAGTCATTGAATATGTCAAATCATCATAATGTTAACGAATGCTCCACGACATTTGTATGGCCCCATTTATGTGACAAATTTTCTCAAATTTGGTATATTTTGAGAATTATGCGAACTTGAGATTATAATTTTGTTTTTATGATCCAAATTTGGGATGATTCATGTGCAGCTGTCCTTTTTATAAATTCTAAGAAAATGCATTACAAATGGCATGTGTAATTCTTGGACTCCCAAATTGCTTCATATCTTCTTCTTCTTCTTGTCAGTTGTCCCTCTCATAGTAAGTAAGCATTAACTAGTCTCCCATTCAGTTACACCCTGTTAATGCTCTGCCACCAATTTCTTAAGCTGAAGAGTAACCTTTTTCTTATTCTTTCTGGTAATTTAATCAAATTTTTATGGAAGAAACAGTGGAGGAAGTAGTGAAGCAGGTATGGCAGACATGGAACATCCGAGGATTAGTTCTCACCAGTCTGTTAATCCAATTTCTTCTAACCTTCTTGGCACCCCTTAGAAGACGCTACGCAAGCGGCTTCCTCAAGATTTTCTTGTGGTTGCTATATTTGTCCGCTGATGCGATTGCCCTCTTCACCATCGGCTTGATCTCTAGTGCTGTAAGAAGTGATATCCAACATCAATATGCTGATTTGCTTGCATTTTGGGCACCCTTTCTTTTGCTCCATTTGGGCGGTCCTGACACAATCACCGCTCTAGCCTTGGAGGATAACGAGCTGTGGCATAGACACGCTCTTCAGTTTGCGACCCAGATTTCTGTCACTGTCTATGTATTTGCTCATTCATTTCAACATAATACAGCAGGTTTATTATTCTCAACGCTGCTCATGTTTGTCGATGGATGTATGAAATACCTTGAACGAACGGGTGCCCTGTATGAGGCCAGCATTGGCAGATTCAGAGATTGCCACCGGAACAAACCTAAAACTAGTCCCTATTATGCCAGGTTGATGGAAGAGTATAGATGCGCAGAAGCCGCTTCTATTCCTGCTCAAATTCAAGCGAAAAACGCTCCTTCAGCTTCCAACAACAACACACAACGCTCGTCACAGGAAAGTACTAGGGGTGGTCGTGGTCTTACTTGTACAAAGAGCTGGTACTACTCGCCCACTGGTGTTTTTGGAGCTCGACAACAATGGGATCAACATCATCACGAAAATGATAACGTGATCAGAGCTGCTTATCACTTCTTCATGAATTTCAGAGGCATCATAGCAGATGCTTTATTGAGCTCAGAGGATCGTGATGAAAGTCGTAAGTTTTTCCTCAACATAAAAGACGCCCCAAAAGCCTTCAAAATGGTAGAGATTGAGCTCAACTTCATCTATGACATATTCTATACTAAGGCATTTTTGGTGACTAGAAAACGAGGTTGGGCTCGTCTTCTTAGCTTCATCTTTGTTGTGATATCTCTGTTGATCTTCTGTTTCAAAGATAAGAGCAAATACCCTCACAAAATTGATGTTCGAATTACCTTTACCTTGCTTGGTGGTGCCATGGCCAAGGACATAATCGGTCTGATTATGTTTCTGCTATCTGATTGGTTCATCATCCTCCTCCCGTATCATGGTAAGGATGACCAAAATCATTTGATCATCGAACCTCTTGTACGGTTGTTGATTAATTGGTCAATATGGGTGAGAAACCATTGTCAAAGAAGCTATCATGGAAGGTGGTCTCAATCCATCATCAAGTACAACTTGTTAAAACATTGCTGCCTCGACAAAAAGGATAATGATCCAACCACTGCAAATCCTGTGACCATAAGGATTAAGGATGGCATCAAGAATTTCGTACTTGAACGGATATTACACATCCACACAACAAGTAGTTCAGTTAATCAGCAAATGGGAAATTTCATATTTCAAGAGCTTAAGAAGAAAGCTGAATTAGCTATTGATCCGGAGTCGATCAAGGAAGTATGCTCAGCTAGAGGTAATTTGGCTTTACAAGACGACTGTGTGTTCGTTTCTGAGTACTTACAGCCTTGGACTGTTGATATTGATTATGATGATAGCCTGCTCACTTGGCACCTTGCTACTGATCTCTGCTACTGGACCATGGATGCTACTGATCGTGATCGTGATCAGTACTGTAAAATCAGCAAAGATATCTCAGATTACATGTCATATCTTTTCCTTAAGCAAAAAACAATGGTCTCTCCTGTGTTGGGGGCGTCAGATATTCGATTTCAAGACACATGTGCAGATGCTTACAAGTTCATGAACGACAGCAAACGATCACTAAATGATCAAGATGTGGAAAACATCCTGGAGCAGTTTTGTACTGAGGCTCTTCAAGCTGAAATGGTGGTTTGGTCTTCCGTAGCCAAGATTGAGGAAAGCAAATCGGTTTTCTTTGAGGCATGTCATCTGGCTAAGCAGCTTAACATGTTTGGGACGCGACAGTGGGAGATAACGGCCAAGGTTTGGTTGGAGCTTCTCTCTTATGCCGCTCTCAGGTGCTCGCCAAGATCTCATGTCGCAGAGCTAAGCAACGGTGGGCAACTCATTACGTTTGTTTGGTTATTGATGGCTCATCTTGGCTTGGGCGAGCGATTCCGCCAAGCTCGGGCCATTGCCTGGACTAAACTCAAAATTCAGAAATGATTTGAGTTGAGTGATTTCGGTTACTCACGACATACGTCACCTAAACTTCGCAACTCTTCGACATTTTGTCAAAAATAAGGGAACATCATATATTCTACTCCCTCCGTCCCGAAATTAGCTTTCTACAACTAGGAGAGAACAAGATTTTAGG